>JAJMZS010000071.1:0-17996 GCA_023807205.1 Isotricha prostoma | reverse complement strand
CCCAATCCCCAATCCCCAATATAATTTTAAAATATACATTAATTTTACTTATTTATATATAAAATTATTTATAATAACTAAAATAAAAATATAAAAAAAACCTTAAAATATTAAAAAAATTTAAAAAAAAAAAAATAAAAAAAAAAATTAAATATTTAAAAAAAAATATAAATAAACGTTTGCTAATTATAATTTAAATGAGTAAAGACATAGAAAACGAAAAAGAAGAAGAAATTGAAAAACCATCATACACATATTGGAAAAGAGAAAGTGATATGAATGCAGATCATAAAGGATTTTCTCCTCAAAAAACAAATCAAAAAATAGATGAAAATCCAAATAAAATAGGAAGTGCTTGGAATAAAGCAGGAACTTGGGAAGAAAAAAAAATAACAAAAAAACAACTTGAAGACTTTTTTAATAATTATATAGAAAAAAATAAAAAAAATTATAAAGATTCTTTTTTTTTTGAAGAATTTAATTCTTATTCTGGAGATGTAAGAATATTCTTTTTTAATTTATTTTTTTAATTTCTAGACTTATTTTATTTTCTCAAGAGGAAAAATAAAATTTATTTATGATTGTGAAATTAAAGTTAAATTAAGTGGTTTAAATGAAGATAAAGGAAAATCTACTATTGTTACTATTAAAGAAATGAATAATGAAGAAGAAGATGAACATTTTCAATTTGATTATGAAAGTGGCTCTTCTAAAAAACATTTAAATAATATTTGTAAAACTGTTGAAAAAGAAATTGAAAATGATATTAGAAAAATGTTTGATGAATTAAAAAATTCATTTTTAAATTAAATTTTTGTATTTCAATACTTTTTTTATATTTGTTATCTTAGGAAAAATTATATATTGTTTTTTAATTAATGTAAACGTTTTAATTTTATTTTATTTTTTTTTTTAAATAAATAATATTTAAAAAAATTATTATTCTCAAATAAAAAAATAGAAAATAAATTTTATTATATTATTATATAAATAATTATATAATATAATATATTATTTAATAATTCTTACATAAAAAATAAAATATGATTTTTTTTTAATTTAATATTATATAAATCGTTATTCTTTATTACTTTATTTAATATAAAAAGTAAAGATTATTAAATTTGCAAAAAAATATTAAACTATTATATTTGATATTGATAAATATGTATTACATATATATTTTTAGATTTTACTTTTTCTCATTTTTTTATTGAACAAAAAAAAAAAATAAATTTAAAATTAATACTTTTTCACTTAAATTATTAATTATTTATTATTATATTTTCTTTTTTTTCATTTTTTCTTTTATAAAATAAAATATAACTTTCATCAGAACAAATTATATCTTTATCACATTTAAAAAAATTTTCATCATCAAACATATACCAAGAGTTAAAATTTTTACAAATAGAAAAATAATGTCCTCCTTCATTACTTCCTGAATGTTGAGATACTGCAAATAAATCATAACTATTTTTTGGAATTTTTGGTCCAAAAACAAAATTATCTAAATTTAAATTTTCAATTGGAAAATATATTAAATCTTTTTTTTTTGATAATTGAATTTTAAATTTTGATAAATTGATTTTATTATATCTTTTTAAGCATAAAATTAAATATTTTGGTAAATAGAATAAATCTAATTTTTTATATGCATTAGTTAATTTTTTACAATTTGGACAATACCATTCATTTTCTTTATCCATTTTTTCATAAAGAGAAAAATGAATGAATAAATCATTTAAATTTGGAATTTTTTCATTTTCTTCTGATTTATCTTCTTCTATTATTGTTATTTTATTTAACTTTTCGATTATTTCTTTATTTGATATACTTATTATTATTTTATATCCTTGTTTCATTAATTCTATTAATTTTTTTATCGATGTATTATCTTGAAGTTCAATTTGAAATTCTTTATAATTATTTGATAAAAATAATTTTTCTTCATTTTCTTTTTTATTTGAAATAAGATAAATTTTAAATGGAAATTTATTTAAATATTCCTTTATTTCATCATTTTCAGTATCTTGATTTTTAAAAACTTTATTATATATATTTTGATATATATTATATAATTCAAAATCATTTGGTTCAATATTCCTTTCAATATAATTATATTTGATTCTTTCAATATCTTTAATATCATTTTCAAAAAATTTAGGTAAAGGATAAAAATTTAAAAGAAAACCAAAAATCATTATTCTTAAAGATTTAACTTTATTAAAAGAATTAACGAAAAATAATCTTGGATAAGTAATTAAATTATTATTTATATTATCATTCAAATTTTTATACCTAAAAAAAGAAATAAAAGGATAATATTCATAGGGAATATTATTTTCATTATCATCATTTTCTTTTTCTTTATTATCATTATCATTTGAAATAGAATCTGAAATTTCATATAAAATAATCATTCCTTTTTTTGAAATATTAAATATATTTTCACTCAATTTAACAAATTTAATACTTGAATTATTATAATTAAATAGTAAAATTTTAAAATTCTCAAATCCAGAATTAATAAATTGTTTAATATAAACTCCAATATCAATAAATAAAGCAGAATCTGAAATAAATAAATTGATTTAAATAGGAGTTTTAATATTATTATAAGGAATAAGTAAAATATTTATTTTTTTTAAATATGGAATTTCTAAAGGTAAAATATTAAATACTTCAAAATTTGTTTGTTTGAATGTACATGATAAACATTTCATTATATTTCTAATTTGACCATAAAATAAATTTGTAATTATCGAATTATTCATTTTTTTAAATAAATTCCAAAAACGTTTTGAACAATTTATTTCACTTTCATTTTCTAATTTTGGTTCTTCATTAAATTTTATACTTCCATTTAATATTGGTTTATTTATTTCTTCATGTAAACAACTTAATAAACTTAATAAAAATTCATTTGAATCATTTTGATTTGAATTATTATATCTCAAAAAATATTTTGAGATAGAATATTTTAAATCTATCGGATTTATTGACTTTTCTTCTTCAATCCATAATTTTTTTAAAATTAAAGAAAAAGATTGTGATACATTTTTTGAGTTTGAATTTATTTTTGGTTTTATTATTAAATCATTTAAATATAAATCACTTATATAATAATAAACTAAATCTTGACAATGACTTAAACATTGTATTATTGAATTCATATAGGATGAATTTCCTATATTTTTTAAACCTGTTAATCCATGATTTGATGTTTTGTTTACTATATTTTTTAGATTTTCAAAATTTAAATTAAAATTTGAATAAAATGAACTGGTTAATCCAAAATCAATTTTTTCTGTCACAATAAATTTTTTAATTGTTGTTGACATTTGAAATTTTGATGTTTTTTGAGAAATTATTTCTTTATTTTGTAAGTTTGTGTTTAATTTTTTTTTATTCAAATCAGATTCTTCAATTTTTTCTTTGTATAACATTATTATATTTTGATATCTTTTTTTAAATATATTTCCAATAAATTCTTTCGAAATATATAATATAAAAAAATTATTAAATAAAATTTATAATCTATTTTTATTCTAAATATATAAATTTTTTTTTTCATATAATAATTATTTTTATGATTACTAAAGTATTAACCCAAATTTTACAATTTATTTAACAAGTAAATAAATTATTTTATTATTGAAGCAATAAATAAATATATTACTAGAAAAATAATTACAAATGAATAATTTGATTCTCATAAAAATTTTATATTGAATTAAAATTTATTTAAAATAGGAAATTATATAAACAATTTTTTACTGATTTAAATATTAATTATAATGATATCAATTAAAAAATATTATTAATGCTGAATTATATTATATGGTTTATTAAAAAAAAATGAATTAAAATTAAAATTTCATGATAAAAAAAATTAAGGAAACAATTTTATTTATTTATAGATTTATATCCATATTAAATAACTAAAAAAACATTTATTATAGAGAAATAAATCCTATTTATTAATTGTTTAAGTTAATTTCAAAAAATTTTATAAATATTTTCTTTTATATAAATCATCATTTTCTCAAAAATTTATTTATAATTAGAATAAATATACATTTCAATTGAAATAAAAACATATTTAATCTAAATAAAGATTATTAATTATTTTCACTTTCATCTGAATCTTGCTGAAAAAAATGTGCATTTTTCTTTTTTATTACCTTATAAAAAATAACTTTAGGTAAAGAAAAAGATTTAAAATTGAAAAAATTATCAGCTGTTTTTAACATTTTTTCACATTTTTTATTTGCAAAATTAATTTTTTTAACAATTTTCTTTTCTTTTTTTTCCATTTTTTCAATAAATTTTCTATTAAGAATAACTTTTTGATAACTAAAACTTCTTATTTTTTGAAAATTATTTTCTAAATTAATATATGCATCTTTAGAACAATTTTTATTTATAATATCTAAAAGATTATTTTGATAATTTAATAAATTCAATTTTTTTTTTGCTTTTTTTGCTTCATAAATTCTTTGAAAATAATCAATTGGATATTTATAAATATAACTTAAAATTTTATTATCTTGACTTAAACTTGATTTATGAGATGATATAGTTGTTTTTGTTTGATTCATTTTAGATTTTTCATTTAAATTTGATTTACTTTTACTATGACTTTTTTTCTTATTATTTAATTTATTTTTTTTTTTCTTTACATCTTCATTAAATTTATTCATTTCTTCAAAAATTAAATCATCTTCAGAAATTTCAAAAGCATTTGAAACTTTTCTTTCAGTTAAATTATATTTATTAATTTGATTATTATTATCATTTATATATTTTTTATAATTTTTTGGATTTAAATTTGAATAAAATTTTTTAGGTACTTTAAGATTTTTTTTTGGTGAGTCTAATAATTTATATGATAATTTAGTATTATACACTTCTGAATTACGTTGAGTTGTTCTTCTATTTATTGAAAGAGTCATTGGACTTGAAAATAATGACATACTTTTTCTTTCTAATTGATTTTTAATTTTATTACTTAAATTTGATGAAATATTATTATTTAAGTTTGTTATATTTAAATTAATACTTTCAAAATTTGTTAAATTATTTGTATTTTCATAATTTGAATTAGTTATATTTTGATTTTCTAAATATGATTTTGATATATTTTCAATATTTGTTAGATTTGTATTTTTTATTTCATTATTTTTTTGATTTGTATTTTCATTATTTGGTAAATTTGTTTTATCAAACTTTATATTATTTGAATTTATATTATCGATTAAAATTGGATTTATTAAATCTTTTTTTGAAAATAATTTTCTTTGAGAATTGTTTAAAAATATATTTTTATTTTTAATCAAAGGATTAAATAAATTTTTTGAACTTTGAATCTCTTCATTTTTATTTGTTTCAATAGTAATTTTTTTACTAGGTTTATTATAATCAAATTTATACAAATTTTCTAATTTTTTTATAACATTCATTCTTTCTAAAATTAATGTTTTTCTATTTTTCAGATATTTTTGATCATTTTCATTTATTATAGTATATTGATTAAAATTTTTTACTTCCATTTATTTATAAAAAAATTAAATTTTTATAATTAAAACATTATATAATATTATTTATTATTATTATTAATATTACTATTATTTGAATCTTTATTTTCTATAATTTTATCATAATCATTATCATATTTTATTTCATTAAATATATTTTGAATTAATTTATTTTTTATTTGACTTGATTTATTTATTTTACTAAAAAATGAATTAGAACTATCACCATATAATTCATCAAGAATTAAATTTCCAGTTATAAATTGTAAAATAGCTTCATTTTTCATAGTTAAAATTAATTGTTCTTTACTTTCAAGAAGAATTAATGATGTATTATAAATAGTTTTCCATTGATCTAAAAAGAAATTATCAAATATTTTCATTATAATTTCTAATTTAATATTTTTATTCATTGTACTTGTAAATAAAGTAATAAACCAAGGACTAGCATAAAAATTTGTGATAATTGAATTATTTTTAAAAAAATTAGATAATTCAGGTAAATATAAAGAAATTAATTTTTCTAAAACTGAAAAATAAGTACTTAATTTTGATAAATCATTATAAAAAATATCTCCAAAATTTGTATTTAAAATTAATCCCATCATTAAATAAAAGGTCTCTTCTTCATTATTTGTTGTTCTAATAAGAAATGCAACAATAAAATTAAATCCTTGACAATAATTTATTTCTGGAATTAACATAGCAATTGTTTTTAATATATTATTTATTTTTTGTCTATTTTCTTCAATTTCATTTTCAAAAAATGTTCTTTGACAATCCAAATCAATTATACTTATATTACTATTATCATATTTTTTTATTTTAATTGCAGTTGATTTTTCTCTATTAGAAATATAAGGATATTTCTTTTTTATTTCTTTTATTTTTAATAAATTTTTCCAAATTGATATTCTCATATTATATTCATTTATTTTATTTTTATAATTTGAATCACATGGAAGTTTTTGAAGAATATTTTTATATATTTTTTTTGTTAAAATTTTATTTATTTCTTTATTAAGATAAAGTAAATTTAATTTTTCTTTATTATTTAAATATTTACTTGTATTTGACAAAATTATTATCTTTTCTCTAGGTTTAAATAATTCAATATGTTTCTTTATTGAATATTTTTCTAAAATTAAATCAAAATTTTCAGATTTTATATCTTCAATTTTATTTTTAATTGTTAAATCATGAATACAATTTCTTCCATATTGCATAATTGAATAAGAACAAGAATTTAATCTTACAATATAATAATTAATCCATTCATTATTAACATTATATTTATTACATAATTCAACTATGAAATTTATACTATTATCAATTCCAAAATTAAAATTTATAAAACATGGAATATATTCTTTTAAAATTAAATGAAATTGTTTAAAACATGAATCTAAAAAAAATTTATGTGTATCTCTACTTAATTTATCAAACAAATCAAATTTCATTAAATTAGCAAATTCATTTGTAAATTTTTTTTTATCATTTGAATTATTTTTATGAAACATATTTAAAATTGTATTTTTATTAAATTTATTTTCATTATTACTAACATTTAATACTTCAATATTAAATTTTTGAGTAGTTTCTTTAACAACATTAATTAGTTTAAGTCTTAATTTAAATTCAATAATTTGATACCAAAAATAACTAGATTTAAAAATTTGATATTTATTCATAATTCCACATAAAAATAATTTTCTATTATTATGAACAACATATGTTTTTTGAGAAATAAAAATAAGTGCCATTTTTATATTTATCATAGTATCATTATCAAGATGAGAATTTAATAAAACATTACTTAATAAATGAGAAAAATGAAGAATATTATTATAATTTTTAAATCTATTAAAACCATTTGGATGAATATCTAAATATTGTTTAATTAATATTTTTGAAAATTCATTTATTTCAGAAATTAAAGAATTACAAACTGTAATTAATTCATATGGAAGTTCATCTGAACTATCTATATATTTATATAATTTTTGAATTACCATTTTTTGATATTCAATATTATTATGTGATGTTAAGTCATATATATCTTCGTCATTTTCTGAATAGGAAAAATTAATAAATTGAATTCTTCCTTTTGTATTTTTTGAATTTTTTTTTTGGAAAATTTGATTATTTTGATTATTATTATTTTGAATTTTTTGATTTAATTTTGTTACATTATCTTTTGAATAGGGATGAAATTCTTCATTTATAAATCTTTTTTCATTATTAGAATATATAAATTCTCCATTAAAAATTAAGTTTTCTCTTTCAATATTCCATGAATTTAATTTTAAAGTAAATTCTTGAATAAATGTATTTGTTTTATTTGAAATTGATTCAGTTTCATGAGAAAAAATGTCTAAAATATTTTTTAAGAAATATAATCTATTATCTTCATTTTCTTTTACTTTTTTCATTAAATGATTATAAATTGTATTATAATAAAAATACGATTTATTTGCAGATAAAATTTGATATTTATATATTTGTTTAAAATTATCTGATTCTGATTTTAATTTCTTTAATTGATTATTAAAAGAATTTTTAGAATTTTCATTTGATTCTGTTTTACTTTTATTATATGTTATAATAGAAGAATAATATTGTCTTTGTGAAATTAAAACTTTTTCTTTAGTATTCAAATATTTTCTTATTAATAAATTATAATCTGTTAAGATTGAATTATTAAAATTATTTAATTTTGTTTTATATTCTTCCATTGGTTCAATTAATATTAATTTAAACTTTTGAAATGTTTCATTCAAACTTTTTAAAAGAATTAATATTGATTGATAAAAGAAAGTTAAATTTTGACCCATTAAACTATTAACTTCAAAAACTTTTGATTCATCAAAAAAACTATTAATTGTACTTTTTAAAGAAGAATAAAAATTCATTCCTTGTGAATATATATTTTTACAAACATTTGAAATATTCAGAATTTCATTTTTTGATGAATTAATATAATTATACAAAGTTTTACTTTCTAATAAAATTCCATTATTATCTTCCATAAATAAAAAATAATAGATAAAAAATTTAAACAAAAAAATAATAATTTGTAATTAAAAAATTATTTATATTTAATTTTTCATAATGCAAAATAACCAAACAAATATAGATAATGATGATCTTTATTTAATATTTATTAATTCGCCAAAACTTAATCCTTCAGAAAAAAATAAAATACATACATCACAATTTCAATGGAATAATTTTTTTCCAAAATTATTAATGGTTCAATTTTCTCGTTTAGCAAATATTTATTTTTTAATAATAGCAATATTACAATCAATAAGAGATTTATCTTATTCAGATGGGCTTCCTTTAATTTTATTTCCATTATCTTTTGTAATTACATTAAATGGAATAAAAGATTTATATGAAGATTTTAAAAGAAAAAAAAGTGACACTGAAGAAAATAATAAAATAACTTTAGTATACAATAAAGAAAAAAATGATTTTATTGAAAAAAAATGGAAAGATATAAAATTAGGAGAAATAGTTAAAATTAATAATGATGAACCATTTCCCGCTGATTTATTATTATTAAATTCATCAGATCAAAAAGGAATTTGTTACATAGAAACAAAAAATATTGATGGAGAAACTAATTTAAAATATAGACAAGTTAATAATGACATTAAAAATATAATTAAAAGTAAAGATGATTTATTAAATTTTAATTATGTTTGTATAACAAAACAACCAAATGAATTTATTTATGAATTTTCTGCTACTTTATATGAATATAATGATAAAGGTTTAAAAAATAAAGAAAAATTTATTTTAATTGACGAAAAGTCTTTTTTATTAAGAGGTTCAACTTTAAAACAAACAGAATTTATTTTAGGATGTGTTATTTATGTTGGAGAAAATACAAAAACTAATTTAAATTCTCCAAATGTAAGAAGTAAACATTCAAATTTAGAATATTTAATGAATATTCAAATTGTTACTATATTTTGTTTTCAATTATTTATTGCTTCATGTGCATCTATTTTACATATAATATATTATTATAATTTAAAAGATAAATTACAATATCTTTTTAATATAAAAGAACAAGAAATAACAATATTAAAATTATTTTTTAAATCAAGTGGAACTTGGGTAATAGTTTTTACTAATTTTGTACCAATTTCACTTTTAGTGACAATGGAAACTATAAAATTTTTACAAGGTTTATTTATATCTTGGGATATTGAAATGTTTGATATTGAAAGAGATTTTGGTACTAAAGTACATACAAGTACAATTAATGAAGAATTAGGACAAGTTAAATTTATTTTTAGTGATAAAACTGGTACTTTAACTAAAAATTATATGCAATTTAAATGTATGTCTATTAATGATAAAATTTATGGTAATATGGAAAAGTCAAATATTAAAAATAATAAAATTAAAGATAAATATGGTTTTATTAAAAATGTTAATTTTTATGATATTAATAATGAATTTAATAATGATTTAAATAATAATTTAGAAATTATTCATCATTTTATGATTTGTTTATGTTTATGTAATTCTATTATTATTGATCATAAAAAATTTGAAAATGAAAAAATAATTAAATATCAATCATCTTCTCCTGATGAAAAGGCATTAGTTAATTTTGCAAGAAGTCAAGGATATATTTTTTTAGATAGAACAATAAAAAATGAAATTATTTTAGAAATAAAAGGAATAAAGAAAATATATAAAATATTAAATGAATTAGAATATACAAGTGAAAGAATGAGAATGAGTATAATATGTAAAGATGAAGAATCAAATAAAATATTTTTATATTCAAAAGGTGCAGATTCAATAATTGAATCACTTTTACATAAAAAACACATAAATTCAAATATTTTAATAAAAACAAAAGAATATTTAAATAAATTTTCAATAAAAGGTTTACGTACATTTTTAATATCATATAAAGAAATTCCATTATTAGAATATGAAAAATGGAATGAAGAATATATAAAAATAAAAAAAAATATAAAAAAAGATATTTTAAATAAAGAAATATTAGAAAAGAAAATAGAATCAAATTTAAATTTACTTGGCTCAACTGCAATTGAAGATGAATTACAAGATGATGTAGATTTAGTAATAAATTCTTTATTATCAACAGGAATAAAAATTTGGATGTTAACAGGAGATAAATTAGAAACAGCAAAAAATATTGCATTTTCTTGTAAATTATTTGATTCAAATATGAAAATAATAACATTTAATAATAATATTCCATTACAAAATCAATTAAATGACATAATAAAAAATCCAAAATTTAAAAATAAAAAAATAAAATATTCCTTATTACTATCAAGTGAAATATTAACAAAAATATTTCAAAATTTTAATCTATTAAAACAATTTTATAAAATATCAAATCGATGTATTAGTGTTGTAATTTCTCGTATATCACCAAAGCAAAAAGCAGAAATAGTAAATTTAATTAAGACTTCAAATAATGCAATAACTCTTGCAATTGGTGACGGCTCAAATGATGTTGGAATGATAAATGAAGCTAATATTGGAATTGGAATTTATGGAAAAGAAGGCACTGAAGCATCAAGGGCTTCTGATTATGTTATTACACAATTTTCTTTTTTAAGAAAATTACTCTTATTTCATGGAAGAGAATTTTATAGAAAAAATTCTTATGTTGTTATTTATAATTTTTATAAAAATGTTTTATTTGTTTTTCCTATGTTCTTTATGGGTTTTTTAAATATTTTTTCTGGAATGACTATTTATGATCCTTATATACATCAATTTTATAATACTTTTTATACCGCTTTGCCAATTGTTTGGTTTGGTGTTTTTGATTTGGAATTTAATCAATTTTTTCTTGTTAATAATAGTAAATTTTATATTCAAGGTATTTATAAATTGTTGTTTAATACTAAAATTTTTTGGATTAATATTTTTATTGGAATTTTTCAGTCTTTTATTCATTTTTTTGTTATGAATTTTACTTTTAAAAATTTTAATTCAAAAGGATTTAGTTATGATTATTGGATTATGGGAGAATTTATTTATTGTGTTATTATTAATGTTGCTAATTTAAAAATTTTAATTGATAGTAATAATCATTCTTATTTTAGTGTTTTTTTTATTTTTGGAAGTATTATTTTGTATTATTTAACTATATTAATTTTTTCTTATTTAGAAAAATTTGAAACTTTTAAATATTATAATTTTATGGTAACTGGACATTGGAGTAATGTTATTTTTGATTTAAAATTTGTAATGTCTCTTTTTATTTGTGTTATATTTTCTCTTTGTTTTGATGTTTTTATTAAAAAATTTCTTATTAAATTTGGTTTTATTATTCAAGGAGATAAACTTTCTCCTTATATTGATAATACTGTTTTCAATGATAAAGAAAATAATAATATTAATGAAGAAGATAATGATAATACTTATTATGAATTATTATTATAAATTAATTAAAATAAAAAAAAAAGAATATAATTTAAAAATAAAATAATATAATTCATAATAAGGAAAAAAAAAAATAAAAAAAAAAAGTAAATTATATATTAATTTAAATTTTTGTTTTTAAGTTAATAAATATTATTTTTATACAATTTTTTTTTTAAATTATTTTAACCCCAAGCTTCAGAAATTGCATAATTAACAATAATTTTTCCACTTACATTAAAATTCTCATAAATATCTTTAATATAAGCACTCGGGCACATTGCAAAATTATTTCCACAATATAAAATAAGAGATTTATCTTTTAAATAATCATTATATTGTTGTTTTAATCTTTGAATTAAAAAAGCAATTGTTGTATCTCCAGGTAATTGGACTTCTAAAAAATCTTTTCCTTTTTGATATACAAATTGTTGTGCTGGCGGAACTGCTTTTAAAATAATTTTATATTTTGTTTTATCCAAATCTAAAAATTTTTTATTAATAAAATACTATTTGCTTCTTTAACTATTGTTCCATATTCTCTTTTTGATTCTTCATTTGTTGTTTGAGATTCCATTTATTAAATTTTATAATTTTTAAAAATTATAAAATGAAATTATATTTTTTTTTTTTTAAAATTTTTTTTTTTATTTTTTTTGATTTTTTTTTTTTTTTTAATTTTTATTTATTATATGTATTAAATTTAAATTTAATGTATTAAAAATAATAAAAATTTCTTTAAAAGAAAAAAATGAATGATAATCTAAATGAAGAAGGAGAAAAAATTCAATTACTTTCAAAAGATTTAGATGCAAATTCTGATATGTCATTAAAATATAGAATATTTAATTTTTATTATTGTACTTTAAGAAAAAAATCAGTAGGATTAATTTTATTAACATTTTTTATGATATTTGAAACAATAGAATTAATATCATATGCATTTATAGAAATATTTCGTCCATTTTGGAAAATAAAAGAAAGTTCCTATGATTTAATACAATTAATAACAGGAGCAACGAGATTAACTCCTTTAATGAAATATTTAACATTTGATCAATATTTTATTTTATTTATAATATTAAATTGTTTTGTTTTTATAAATTTTTTATTAATAGCAATGACATTAACATTTAATAGAACAGAATCAAAATTATATTCAATAACAGTCGCAATAACTTCATATATTACTTCAAATATTTGTGCATTTTTTTTAATTCCAATGAATGAATTAATGTTATTAGTTGTAAAATGTAATAATGATAATAAAGTTGATATTGTTAAAAATTCAATAAAATGTTTTAATGGATTACATATTGTTTATGTATTTTTAGCAATAATAATGATGATTTGTTTTCTTTGTTTAATTGTTTTAAATTCAATTTTTAATTTTAATCCCTTTAATGCAAATAAACAAACTTCAATTTTAAATCCTCAAGCAAATACTTTATTAGTTATATTTAAAATAATTTTAGTAATTTTATATATTGCATTAAATAATGATTGGATTTTTATTGTAATAATGGTTTTAGGTAGTTTATTAAATTTAAAAACTTCATTCGAATCACCAACTTATAATTCTTTCTTTTTACAATGTATGGTTTCAATAAGAAATTTTTCAGTTTTTTGGACTTTTATAGTATTATTAATTTGTCGAATGTTATCAGGTTCAAATTTTAATGGAATGATATATTTTTTAGCGATTGGTTATCCTTTTATTTGTATTGTTGCTTCATTATATTATAGTAATTTATTACAAGAATTTTGTGAAGGTAAATCAAATTTTAAAAATGAAACTGAATTTTTAATGAGAGCTAATTTTTTAAAAGTTTTAATTGATGATTACATTGAAAAAAATATGAGTGTTAGAACTGGAACAAATACTTTTAATTCTTTAAAACAAAAAGAAATTTTATTAAGAGGTCAAATTGAAATACATGAAGAAATATGTACAAATGAAGAATGTCCCCTTAAAAAATTTTTAGAAAATCAAGGGAATTTTCAAGTTCAAAGAACTTCTCTTTTACATTATATGAATATTTTATATGGTGAGGCGATTAAAAAATTTCCAGATTCACAATTAATACTTTTAAATTATGTTGAATTTAATTATGAAAAAAAATATAATTTAAATACTGCAAAAATGTATTTGGAAAAATTAGAAAGATTTAAAAATCCATTAACTGAAGATTATATTATATTTTTTATTAGAAAAAGTGTATCAATGATAAAAAATAATTTTGGTGAAGATGAAATGATAAGAATTGAAGATACGCCAGAACATAAATTTAAAAGATTTAAATTATTAATTGATGCATCTACAAAAATGTATGGTGAATTTTGGGGTAATTTAGCAACGAATTTAACATCAAGTTTAAATTTAAATAAATTATTTTATGTCGGAACAAGATTAAATGATTATTTACATGAACTTCAAATTTTATGGGATGAATTTAAAACATTAAGAATTGATTCAGATCAACAGAGTATATTACAATTATATTCAAAGTTTTTAAAAGAAATAATACAAAATAAATTAAAAAGTGATGAAGTTGATAAAAAAATAAAAGAAGAAATAAATTATGAAGTTAAAAAAGGACAAAATGATAAAATTGATATAAATAACGTAGATGCTTTATTAGAAAATCAAGATTATATATTTTATTGTAGAAGTAATGATATGGGGAAATGTCATTTTGTTCAATGTTCAAATTCAATAATATCATTAATTGGTTATACAAAACAAGAAATAATTGGTAAAAGAATAGAAATGTTAATGCCAATTTTATGTCAACAAGATCATGCAAAAATGTTAGGTAAAAGATTAAAAAAATTAAGAGCAATGATGACTGAAAATGCAATTGAAAGTATTAAATCAAGAGCAAAAAAACAATTTTTATTATTACCTAAAAATAAAGCTGGTTATTTAATGCCTGTTATTACGAGATATACTATTTATAATGATGATGATTTTTCTAATACTTTTATTATTAAAGTTCTTATGGAAAGTAAAGATCCAAAAATATTATATTCTTATTATGTTTTTACTAGAAATGATTTTACTGTTGATTCAATTACTTCTTCTTCAATTAATTTAGGTTTGTCTATGGAATTATTAAAGAAACATATGATTTCTCTTGATAAATTAATTTTAAATCCTGATGAAGAATTTATTAATTTTAGTGAACAATATGTTGATTATATTGATGAACCTAAATTAGTTACTTGGGTTTTTCCAGATTATTTAAATAAAAAAAAAAGTTCTAATAATCTTCAAGCAAATAATACAACAACTGAAATTGATTATAATCAAATTATGGAAGAAAGTAGAAAACAAAAAATGAATTTACAAATTTTTCCTTTAAGATATAAAGAAAATGAAATTTTAGGCTTTTGTTTTCAATTTTTTGATATTGATAATGATAGTGATAATATTAAATATGATGAAAATGGTTTTTCTGAATTTGAAAAAAAATTAATGATATTTGATATTAAGAAATTAAATTATACTAAAGCAGAAATTGTTACTGTAAAAACTAAAAATGAAGAAGTAAAAAAAGAAGAAATTGAAAAAAAAAATTTAAAAGAAAAAATTGAAGAAAGTAATAGATCAAATGAATCAGGAGAAAAAAATGAAACAAAAACAAATGAAAAAAATGAAAAAAAGAAAAAAGAAGAATCTGATTCAAAAGAAAGTTTTGTTGAAATATTTAATCCACTTACAAAAGAAGCAATTCAAGACTTTCAAATTAAACAATCTGATGAGATTAGAAAATTTATTAAAATTTTACCTTTTTTTGGAAAAGATATTTTACTCAAAAAAAAAACTCCAACTAAACAAGAATTTTCTGCTGGATATGGAATTGAACCAAATATTAATGTAAGTGTTGATGATTTTTTAAAAAAAATAGAAATTAATCATTTATTAGATAAGAGACAAATAGAAAAAGAAAAAAATGAAAAATTTAATATTAATCAAGGAAATAATAATAATGACTTTAATTATTTATCATCATCAACATCATCATTAAATAATTTATTTTCAGATACATCAATGTTAATTATAAAAATATCATCAATAACATATTTTTTTATATTAGGAATAATATTAATAGTAGAATTTATAGTATCATTTAATAAAATAAACAATTTAAATGATAGAGTCTATTACTCAGATATTTCATATAAAATTTTAACAGATTTAATGTATTCAAAATACTTTATAACAGAAATAGTATGTGCACAAAATGAATCATATATAATATATGATAAACATTATAATTCAAATTCAGAATATATAGAATCAATGAGATTAGAACTTCAAATTTATAGAAAAAGATTAAGTGATAATATAGGATTATTCTCAAATGCAACAGTATCTTTTGGTAAAGATTATACTAAATATACTGATAATGCAATGATAAATATTATGACTTTAACTAATAATATTCCAACTAATGAAACTCAACCTTTTTGGACTGGAATAACTAGAATTGCAACAAGTATTTTTTTTATTTCTACTATTACAGTTGAATTTAATACTATTACTATGGAAGAAAGAAATACATATGAAATTATGATGAATTTACTTAATGATTATTATTTAAGTTGGAAAAAAGTTGTTTATATTTTAGTACAAGGTATTTTAAATGATTGTAATATTAGTAATATTATTATTGCTATGTTTATTTTATCTTTTATTTTAACTTTTTTCTTTGGTTTCTTTTCTTATAAAGCAATTACTAAATTTTTAAATGACGGAACTAGACCAGTAGATTTAATTATGACTATTAAAAAATCAAGATTTGAAGATTTAAAATTATCTTGTGAAACTTTTATGAATAAATTACTTAATAAATTCTTAGGTGATGAAGATGATGTTGATGATGAAGGAAATGATAATCAAACTAATATTTCTTCTTCTGCAGATGATATAGTAATTTCTAAATTTAAACAAAAAAATGACTATAATCAATCAATTAAATCAAATCAACAATATTTAACAATTTTTATAGGAATATTAATTTGTATTGCAATATTTCAAGGTTATTTTATTTTTAAATTTTTATATTCAAAATATGCTTTAGTTAAAATAGAAAATTTTGCTGATATAAATAATATAACAAGATATAATGAAAATCATTTAATTTTATCTTTTAATATTATAAAAAGTTATTTTTTAGATTCTTCAATTCCAATTTTAAATAATTCAAATACTCAATTAATAACAATTGATACTTATGAAACACTTACAGATAGTTTTGAAGAACTTGAAAGAATAACATATCTTAAAATGGAACATTTAAGTTCAAGTTATATTAATTTTTTTTATCATATGATTAATGAAAATATTACTGATATTAATACTGGAGATTATACAGATGAAGAATTTTTAAGAACAATGATTTTTGGATTTAAAAATGTTATTTTAAGATATTTTTCTCTTATGAGAACTACTTCTAAATTTAATGTTAATAAAATTATGGAAGTTCCTTTTTATACAAATAAAGATTATGGAGAATCTGCAAATATTTTAAGATATTTAATTAGACCTTGGTTTGTTTCTTTACTTGATAAATTAGATGGGTATTTTGAAAGTAAAATTAATAATATTAAAGTTATTATTACTTTTACTTTCATTTTATTTTTAGTTGTTGGTATTATTTTGTATTTTCTTATTTGGAAGAAAATTGAATATAAAATGGAAAAATATTTACAAAGTTCTATTGATTTAATCAATTTAATTCCAGAAGAAATTAAATTTCAAATTTTAGTCAAATTAAATGAAGAAGAACAAAGAGAGAACAAAAATTAAAAAATAATATAATAAATAAATATAAATAAATATATTTTAATATTAAATTACAATTTATAAAATTCTAGATTTATTATTTTAAAAATTTTTATTTATTTTTTATTTTTATTTTTTCTTTTTTTTTATTTTCATTTATTTTTTATTTTCATCTATTTCAGATATATGGGGATTGGGGATTGGGGATTGGGGATTGGGGATTGGGGATTGGG
>JAJMZS010000070.1:0-18117 GCA_023807205.1 Isotricha prostoma | reverse complement strand
AATCCCCAATCCCCAATCCCCAATCCCCAATCCCCAATCCCCAATCCCCAATCCCCATTTTTTATTCCATAATTTAAATTTTTAAGTAATTCTTTTATTTATTTTTATTAATTTAAATATAATTAAAAATAAAGAAATAATTTAATAATTGAAAAAATATAAATATAAATATTTTATATTATTCTGATTTTGAAATTAATAATTTACTTAAAAAATAAAAAAAAGAAAAAAAATAAAACTTTTTGAGAATATGTAAATAAAAATTAATTTTTTTTAAAAAGAAATAATAAAAATTCTAAACTTTATTTTTTATCTCCTCCTTCAGGTGGTGCATTAGGATCAGCAGAATTAGGATCTTCTAATTCAATTTCTAAAATATCTAATTTTAATTTTTGACTTAAAACAACTTTTAAAATTTTAAGAAACTTTTCATATAAATTTCCAACAAACTTAATTAAATTATCTTTATCATTTTCTAAAATTTTATCACATTTAGATAAACAATCTAAAAAATTATGTCTAAAAACTTTATCATAATGTGGATTAATACAAATAATTTTTAATTTATCATCACTTAAAGGAAAAATAAAAGTTTTTTCAATCCAAAAAGGATCAAAAGTTGGTTTTTGATTTTTAGCATTTTTTTTCTTAGCAGCTTCTTTTGCTAATTCTCCAGCTGATTTTTCTTTTGAAATAATAGAAGGATAAATAAAAACAATACCAACATATTCATTAATTTCTTCTTCATCTTTTAATATTAATTTTATTTTATCATTTGCATTAAATTCTTTTGTTGTCTTTGCATCAGTAAATAATTTTTTTAATATTTTTATCATAATTTCTTTTATATTTATTTGATTTCCAGTTTTATTAAAAGCTTCTATTATTAAAGGTAATGATTCATCTTTTTCAATTGTACTTTTTATTAAATTATCTACTATTTCATTATAATTATCCATATTTTCTAATTTAAAAATATCTTCTATATTTTCTAATTCTGGTTCTAAATCTTGTATTTTTTTTAAATCATCTGTTGTATAATAAATATAAAATGAATGACATTTTATAAAATATAAATCTAAAACTGTATCAATAAATTTATCTAATATTAATTTTCCTTCTTCAATATTTTGTTCAATTTTCTTTTCTTCTTCTTTTTTTTCTTCTTCTTTATTTTCTTCATTTTCTTTATTTTCTTCATTATTTTCATTTTCTTTTTCAATAATATCATTTTCTTGTAATTTTATTTCTTCATTTAATTCTGGTTCAGGGAATAATTCAGGATAACTTTGATGCATTAATGCAAATAAAATTGCAATTTGACCAAAATGATTTCCTACTAAAGGAACACATTTAGTATCTTTTATATTATAACCAAAAATATTATAAATTTCATTTGTATCATCAACATATTCTCCTTTTGATATTAAATCTTCTTTTATTAAATCTTTTATTTCTTCCATTTCTTTTAAATGTTGTAATCTTTTTCTTTCTGCACGTCTTCTTTTTTTTTCATCTCTTTTTCTAATTAATTCATTTATTTTTTTATCTCTTTCTAAATCTTTTCTTCTATTTTCATTAAAAATAGCATTTTTATGTTTATCAGTCATATTATTATTAAATGTTTCTTCTAATAATTGATCAATATTATCAAGTACAATTTCTTCTTCATTATATAAATTCTGAGTATCATTTTTTAACATTGGTAAAATATTAGTTTGATATTGATTATTTTCTGGTTTTTTTAAAACAGAATTTTTAAGTGCTAAAATTGAATTATCTCTTAAATTCTTTAAATAATTTTTAGCAAACATACAAGAAACTAATTTTTTTTGATAAATTTTAGCCATTTCCATTCTAACATCTCTTTCAATATTTCTTCTTTGTTTTTCTTGTTCTCTTCTAATTTCTTGCATTTCTAATTTTTGTACAATTTCTAATTCTCTATTTCTAACTTTTTCAAAATCTTGAATTTGTTCTTTCATACATTTAATTTCTTCTTCTTCTAAAACTTCCATTCTACTTTCTTCAAGAGTTTTAAAAGTTAAAACATTAATAATTGGTTCAACTTCTTGATCAAAATCAAATAAATCACCTTTTTCAATTTGAGTACTTTTATCTTCACCATTTTTAACTGGAGTAAAAAGAGGAGTTTGAGGACGATCAATATAATCTTGAGTTTGTACTTCAATTTCAATTGTTTCTGCTCTTGGTTCAATTTCTCCTATTTCACCAGTCATTACACCTTCATTTAATAAATTATTTGGTAATTTTACTCCCATTTCTTCTAAATTTTGCATTTTTTGTCTTTTTCTTTGTGCTGCTGTTAAATGAGTTGGTCTTTCTAAATTTTCTTGATTGAATGTTCCTTGAAATTGATTTGAAGAAAAATTCTGATTTTGATTCAATTTTTTCATTGCTAATTCATTCTCGTCAAATGCTGTTGATGTTACGTAGACTATTCCGTAATTACGACCTCTTTTTATACGAGGATCTGTTACTAAGTTATATGTGTTTTTTCTATAAGGATTTAAAAAAGGTTAGTTTATTTTATTTTTATTGTTACTTTCGAAATTCTTCTTCACGATAACGATTCTTGTTGGAGACTACGTTTGGGGAGATACTATAATAGTTGAAACGATTGTCTGACATTTTTTTTTTTTTTTTTTTTTAAAGGTTAAGTTATGGTTTTATTTTATTATTTTTTTTTTTTTTATTTATGAGGTAATTTTTTTTTTTTTATTTTTATTTTATTAAGGTTATTTATTTATTTATTTTTTATATTATGATATTTTATTTTTATGAAATAAAAAAAATTAAAATTTAAAAATGAAATATTTAAATTTAATCAAAATTAAATTAATTATAATTTTTCAAATTTATAACAATTTACTTTTAAAATAAAAAAGTAATATATTATTATTTAAAAAAAAAAATAGAAAAAAATGCCATCTCAAAAAGTAAAAGGAATATGTACATTAATTGGTGCATTATCCTTAAATTTAATATTAGGAAATCATTACACTTGGGCATGTATAAATGTATATTACGCATCATATCTTCATCATAACGATACACCAAATATAAAAATTCAAGATGCATATTTTATAATGCCATCAATAATTTTATTAGGATATATTTTTTTTACAATAGGAGTAAAAATCCAAGATAAATTTGGAGTGAGATTTACAAATTTTTTAAGTGGATTATTTATCTTATTAACATTTTTAATATTAAAATATTCATCTAAATTTAAAATTAATATTATTGGTTTTATTTTTGCAGGAATAAGTAATGGATTAGGTTATTTAAGTGTAATTAAAAATTGTTGGAAATATTATCCAAATAATAAAGGTTGGGTCACTGGAATTATTTTAATTGGTCATGGTTTATGTTCTTTTATTTTAAATCCAATTGCAGATTTTATTTTAATTAATCCTAATCAAGAAAAAACTGAAAGTAATGGTTTTTATAATAAAAATATTTCTAATAATATTATTAAATATTATAATTTTTTTTTATTTATTTTTTTATTTTAACTTTTATTTCAGTTTCTTTATCTTTTACTTATGAAAATGATATTAATGATAATAATAATAATTTAATTAGTGATATAATAATTGAAGAAAAAAAAAATGATAATAAATATTTAATTAAAGCATTAAAATCAAAACAAAATTTTTATTTAAGTTTATTTTGTTTTGGAGGACCTTTTTTTACTATTTTATTAACTAATACAAATAGAGATTTTGGAAATAAAAATAAATTAAATCAAAAAGGATTACAAATAATGTCTTTATTAATAGCATTTTTAAATGGATCAACTAGATTTATTTGGGGTTATTTTGTTGATAAATTTAAATTTAAAGAAATATTATTTTTTATTCTTATTATTCAATTAATAATTAGTTTATCTATTTATTTTATTGCATATTATAAATTTTTAATAATTTATATTATTGAAAATTTAATTATTGCAATTTTAAATTCTGGAATTTTTACTTTATTAGCACCAACTTTTAGTAAATTTTTTGGAATAAAATATGGTGCTGATATTTTTGGAATTACTGGAATTATAGTTGGAATTTCTTGTTTTGGAGGACCAATTATTGCTAAATTTATTATTAAGGAAAATACTGATTATTTAATTTTGTATTTATCAAGTTCTGGGATTATTTTAATTACTATTGTATTTTTAATATTTTTTAAAGAAGAAAAATTTGAATTTGGAAATGATAATTTTGAACAATTGAAAAATGAGGATGAATAATTTATTTTTTTTTTGATAATAATAGAATTATAAATTGTTTTTTTATTTTCTTATATATTTATATTTTTTTAATTGATTTAGATAAAATTTTGATTTTAATTTTATTATTATATTAAAGTTTATTCTGAAATTAGATTTAATACTTAATAAATATTATAAAATATTATTTAATTATATTCCCCAATAATTTTGTAATTGATTATTAAATATATAATTAATTCTAATAAAATCATTTTTAAAATTAATAGAAAAATTCTTTAAATCAGTATTAGAATAAATTTTATTAAAATTAATAATTAAATTCTTTACATTATCAGCATCAATTACTTGAGTATTAGTATTATTTTCAATTATTTCATTATTTTTTCCATTTGAATAATTATTAAAACAAATAATACATTTTCCTAAATTAAAATTTCTTAAACATTCATTATGAAAAATATGCCCACAAGAAAATCTAGTATTATTTTTATCAAAATAATTAATATTAATATTACTATTATAATTCCCAATTTGAGTATCAAAATTAGTCATCTCAATTTGTTGTCCTTGATAATAATTATTATTAAAATTAATTACAATTTGTTTTAAACAAATTAAACATTTATCAATTGTAATAACTTGAGGATTTAAATATTTTAATTGATTAAGTAAATTTTCTAAAAATAAAATATGATTATAAATTGGATTACTATTTATTACTTCATTATATGTTGGATAATTTTCCATTTGAATATGCATATTATTATTATTATTATTATTATTATTATTATTATCATCATCAATTAAAGATTGATATTGAGGAGTAATATTAATATTATTATTATTATTTAATAATAAATTATTTTCTTCATTTTTTTTATATATAAAAAAATAATAATATAATCCTATAATAATTAATAAAGGAAGAAGAAAATAAAAAAAGAATTTAAATAAAAAAGAATGTCCTTCATATAAATAATCATTAAATTCATCAATTGCTTTATCAAAAGCTTTAAAAAACATTTTATTTTTTAAATAAGAAGACATAATATTCAAAATAATATTTCTATTATTATTATTTACTTTATGTAAAACTTTATGACCAGAAATAATTCTAATTTTACCTTGTGCATTATTAAAAGTAAAACTTGTAATAAAAACACAAAAAGAAATTCCATTTTCTTTATCTTTATTATAATCATCAAAAAAAGTTTGACATTGTTCTGTAAAATAATTATCATTTAGAAATTGAGTATAATAAGGAGAATTTGATATTAAAATTGAATATCTTTGATTATTTTTATTTATTTTATGACATAATTTTATTATTTCATCTTGAGTTAATAAATCTCTATCTGAATAAATTTTATTATCACAATAAAAATTAACTTGAGATAAAATTGAATAAATTAAAGGAATTATTGTTATATTTAACATATTTTATTAGTATTAAAAAATTATTAATATATCAAAATATTTTTTTATATATATTTATTTTTATTATTAATTAAAATTTATCCTTTTTAAATTATTCATTAATTTAATGAATAGTAAAATTTTATCAAAGGAAAAAGTTACTGAAATTGAAGTAGATAAAAATGAAATGATGAATATATTTTTAGATAATTCAAGTAATCAATTAGAATCTCAATTTTTTTTAAATAGAAAAAGAATGTTAAATGCACAAAAAGGACAAAATGAAATAAATGATTTATTAAAAATGAAATTAAAAGGACTTGAAATGTTACAAAGTATTTTAATTAATAATAAAAATATTTTACAAGAAAATGATATTTCTTGTACTGAAGTACTTTTTAATTTATGTAATATTTCAAAAAATGAAAAAAATATAAGTGAACAAATAATAAAAAAAATTAAAGGAATTACTATTCAATTAATTAAAAATCAAATATTATTAAAAGAAGAAAATAATGAAAATTCAGAAAAGAAAAATTTAATAAAATTTATAATTTTTTTAATAAATATAAATTATGAAAGTAATTATTTTCAACAAGTATTTTTTACAATAGTTAAAAATGAAAATTTATATAATGATTTTATAAATGAATTATTTACAAAAATTTTAAGAGGAAGAAATATAAATATAAAATTAAATGATATTAAATTTATGTTAAAAATGTTTTTAACAAATGAAGATTCAAAAAAAAATTTAAACTTTTTTAATTTAATTCAAAAATTAATTAATTTCTTAGAAAAAAAAGAAAATGGAGGAGCAAGAACTTATCATCAAATAAATCAATGTTGTTATTTATTACAATATATTATTGATTTTATTCAAGGAAAAGATAATTTAAAAAAAGAAATTAAAGATAATGAAAATTTTAATGATAATTGTAAAAAAATTTTAACGTTTTTATTTGAAATTTTAAATAGTTTTTTTGATGAAAATGATTTTAAAAAAAATGTAAATGAAATGAAAAAAAAAGAAATTATTGGAAGAAATGATTTAATTAAAAAGAAAAAAAATGTATTTAATGAAATACATAAATTTATTTCTAAATTTGAAAAATGTTTTAATTTAATAAAAATAAATGATGAATTAAATGTTATTTATTCTGAAATAGAAACATTATATAAAGAAAAAATTAATCCAAATTATAATATTATTTTAAATATTCAATCAAATGGAAATGAAATAAAAGAAAAAAAATCCAAAACTCAAAATAATAAAAACTCTTCAAAAAAAAAAACAAAATAACTAAAAATTAAATAAAATAAATAAAAAAAAAATTATTAAACATCTAATTTAAAACATTTATATAAATAAAAAAACCCAAAAAAAAAAAAAATATATATTTTAATATACAAAAAAATAAACAAAAATTAAAAATATAAAAATTATAAAAAAAATATAAAAAAAATATCAAAAAAAAAAAAATATAAAAATAAAACACCAAAAGAATAAAAAAAAATAAAAAAAAATAAAAATATAACTAATATAAAATAAAAAATGGGTTGTTCATCATCACCAGCTCAAAAATTAATAATATTTTTAGTAGGTCGTCCCGGAAGTGGTCAAAAGACTCAATCAAATCTTTTATCAGATTCATCAAAAGATTACATAGTAATTCATATAGAATCATTAATAAGACAAGAAATGTTACGTAAATCAAGTGTTCGTTTAGATCAAATAAATGAAGATAAATTAGTTCCTTCAAAAGATTTAGTTGAATTATTAAATAATAATATTTCTAAATTAAAATATGAATATATTATTTTAGAAGGTTTTCCAAAATGTGAAGATAATATTTTAGAATGGAAAAAAATTATTGGTTCTAAATTTAAAATTCTTTGTTTAATTTATTTAAATATGAGTGAAGATTTAATTTATGAAAGAGAAAAAGAAAAAATTGATTCTATGGGAGAAATGTGGGTTAATAAAAAAAATAAAATTTTTAATGAACAAACTGTACCTTCTATTAATGATTTGAAAGGTATTATTAATTATTGTGAAATTGATGTAAATAATAAAAGTGAAAAAGATATTCATAAAGAAATTGTTAAAAAAATTCAAGAGTTTACTTCTGGAAATAAATTCGTTGAATTAGTTTAAGATATTTTGTTTTAAAAAAGGTTTGTTTAATTTTATTATATAAAGTTTTACTTTTATTTTTGGTATTTTAATTTTAAATTTTTTTTTTTAATTTTTTGACGGTTTTTTTTTTAATTTATTTAAAAGAATTATAATAAATATTATTTTATTGCATAAAAAAAATATGACTTTTTAAAATAAATGAATAAGGATTAAAGTATTATTTATTAAAACTAAAATTTTTATAATATTTTATATGATATTAAAATATATATTATATTATCATTAATAAATATTTTATTAAAATAAAAATAAAACACATAAAATAATAATTTTAAAAACATTAAAAAAAAATTTTATATATCTCAAATATTAAAATAAAATACTCACAAATAAAAAAAAATAATTTTTTAATTTAAATGGCTTCTATAACACCAAATTTAAATAACGATATACATTCAAAAGATTCAAATACAATAGAAAATATAATAAAATGTTCAATATGTCAAAAGAAAATAAAAGATCCTTCAATGTGTCCATTTTGTCAAAAATTATATTGTGAAAAATGTATTCAAAAATGGTTATTAGATAATAAAAGTCAATGTCCAAATTGTAAAAGTTCATTAAGATTAAGTCAAATAATTCAAGTATCATTTATGGCAGAAGTTGCTAATTTTATTGATAAAATGAGTTTAAATAAAAAAACAGAACAATTAGAAAGTTGTCAGAAACATAATATAAAATATTTATATTTTTGTACTAAATGTAATATTCCACTTTGTTCTGATTGTTATATGTTTGAAGATAATCATAAAAATCATGAAATTAAAAGAATTAATGATGTTTATAAAGAACATTTTGATTTAATTAAAAAAGAAAAAGAAGATTTAGATAATAATTCTGAGAAATTAAATAGAAAATTAAAAGATATTAATGAAAAAATTATTGAAATTGGAAATTATAAATATAAAAGAAGTAAAGAATTAGAAGATACTTTTAATAATTTAAATAATCAATTACATAATAATTCACAAGATTTAATTAATAAATTAATTAAATGGAAACAAGATTTAGAAAATAAAATTGATAAAATAGAAATTGAAAGACAAAATATTTCAAAAGAAATAAAAAATTCTACAAAAAGTATTTTAATAACTAAAACTAATAATATATTAAATTCAATTAAGAAAATAAAAGAGAAATTAAATAAAGAAAAAGATATAAAACAAAATTTTAATTTGAACTTTTCAAATGAAATACCAAATTCAATAATTCCAAAGTATGAAACTGCAAAATTTGAAATAAATAATTTTTTAGAAATATTAAATAATAATAATAATAATAATGAAATAATTTATTCTCCTGAATTAAGAATAAATGGATTAATTTGGAGAATAAAAATATATCCAAAAGGAAATGCAACAGCAAAAAATGAATATATATCAATTTTTTTAGAATTATTAGAAGGAATAAATGAAATGTCAAAATATTATTATATTTTAGAATTAATTAATTTTAAAAATAAAAATAATTTTTATCAAGAATATTCTTCTAATTTTTCAAATGGTGAATGTTGGGGATATAGTAAATTTTTTAAATTAAGTAAATTAAAAGAAGATGGTTATATTGATGATAAAGGAAAAATTTCTATTAAAATTCATATTAGACCTGAAAATTATTTTCAATTAAGTAGAGATTTAAAAAATTATATTATTAATTTAGAAAATAAACTTAATTTAAATAATAATATTAATGAAGAAAATAATAGTAGTAGTGAATTAGAAAATGAAGAAACTTTACATTATTCTTATGAAAAAAAATTTACTGATTTAAATATGGTTAAAAGTTTTTTAATTGAAGATAATGATAAAGGAATTAGTAATATTAATTTAAATAAAAATTTCCAAGAAAAAGCAAAAAAAAAATATTCTGATAATATAATTATTGCTCAAAAAAATAAAAATCAGAAATTTATTAATTCAAATGAAAATGATTTTAATTTATTTAAAAATACAAGTAATAATGAAAATAATAATATTATTAATAATAATATTGAAACTTTACCATCAATAAATGAAAATAATAACTTTTCAAATATTAATTCAATTAATAATATAATAAATAATAATTATAAAAATTATATTGATAATAATAAAATAGTATTAACTGAACAAAATTTAAATTATAAAAAAAAATATAATATAACTAAAAATTCTAATCCTTCAAGTCAAAGAATGAATAATATAAATGAAAATGAAATAAATGAAAAAAATAGATTTCAAATAAATATGTCTTTAAATTCAAAATATGAAGAAGAAGATATAAAAAAATTAGAGAATTTACAAGATCCTAAATTAATAATTCCTAAAGAAAATGATAATCAATCAATATTAAGTGAAGATTCTATTGTGAATTTAATGGATTCTATTAAAGCAATTGATGAAAAAAAAGAAGTAAAAAATAATAATTTTAATTATAATAATTTAATTGAAAATAATAGAAAAGAAGTAAAAAATAATTATTTTGGAAGATATTTTAATTACGGTATGCATTCTTTGAGTAATTCTAATTCTACTACATTTAAAAATTCAAATAATTATTATTATGGAAATCAATTCGATAATAATTTTAAGCAAAAATATAATAATTTAAAATAATTTATTTTATATATAAATTGTAATAATTACTTTTCTTTGTAAATGTCAAATTTTTTCAATAATATTTATAATGGAAACCAAAATTTAAACTTAAATATGAATTATAATAGACCAGTTAATAGAAATTTAAGTCAACCTATTAACAATTCATATGATAATATGAGACAAAATCCAAATTATAATTCATATCAAAATAACAGAAATTTTAATCAAAATGTTCCAATGATAAATAATATTAATAATCATAACAGTTATAATAATTTTAATAAACCTACAATTGTTAATAGAAGCTTACAAAATAATTATAATAACAATAATCATAATAATTTTGGATTTGTTAATAACAGTTATAACAATAATGCACAATTTAATAATAATAATAGACAATTTAATAATAATATGAGTCAATTTAATAATAATATGAATCAATTTAATAATAATAATAGACCAGTTAATAATAACATGAATCAATTTAATAATAATAATAGACAATTTAATAATAATATGAATCAATTTAATAATAATAATCAATTTAATAATAATAATCAATTTAATAATCAAAATAATTTAGATTTTCAAGGAGGAAATAATAATCAATTAAATAATCAATTATACAATAAAGAATATAATAATAGAATTTCAAATCAAATAAACAATATAATAAGACAAAATAAAGATATTGAATTACAAATTAAATTAAGTCAACAAAAAGCAAAACAAGAATATAATGAAATATTAAAAAAACAAATAGAAGAAAGAGAACAAAGAAAAAAATTAGAAAAGCAAAAAAAATTAGAAGATGATATGAAATTTGAACAAAAATATCAAGATTATATAAATCAACAAAAGGAAAAAAATCCAAATCAAATAAATAATAATAATAATAATAACACAATAAGAAATTTAAATTTAAATACAATAAAAAATAGACCATCAAGTTATAATAATTTAGAAAGAAATGATTTAAATTTAAATAAAATAAATTCATATAATACTTATAATAATAATAATAATAATACAAATAATTTAACTTTAAATGCAGGAATGAATATTATGAATAATACTGCAAATAGTAAATTTAATACTTTAAGAAATAATTCAAGTGATTTCTTATTTAGTAAAAATTTTATTGGAGATGAAATGAATTTAAATAAAGATAATAAAATTGAAAAATATAATAATTTTTATAATACTTATGATAATTTAGGAAGTGATAATAATAATAATCAAAGTGGTAATTTTGGAAATAAACAATTTGATAATAAAAATATTAATAATAATAATCAAAATAATATAAATAATAGAATTAGTTATAATGATATTTTTAGTAAAGTAAATACAAACAGTATTAATTTTAATCAAAATAGTTTTAATAATAATTTATTAATTGATAGTAATAAAGAATTTAAAATGACTTTTGCAAATGATAATAATAATAAAAATATTCAAAGTCAAAATTCAGATAAATTTAATGATTATGGTTTAAAGAATATTTTAAATAATAATAAAGAATATAATGTAACAAATGACATTTTAAATTCTACAATAAGAAAAACAAATCATATTGATGATTTAAATAATAAAAATATTAATAATAATAATAATTTTAATGATAATAAAGTTTTTGAAAATAAAGTTAATTTACTTCCAGATAATAATATTAATAATAATATAAATAGTAATAATATTAGTCAAAGTAATAATTCAGAATTTAATTTGAATAATCATATTCAATTTTTATCTAAGTTTGATCAATTACTTGAATCAAAAGAAGGAAAAAGATTTTTTAAAAATGAATTATCAAATAAAGATATTGATTTAAATAATATTAATACATTAAATAATCAAACAATGAATCAAAAAAATGATTTAAACAATTTAAATATTAATAATAATAATATAAGAAATCCTTCTCCTCAAAATAATATTAATAATAATAATCTAATTCAATCTCCTATAAATAATAATATGAGAAATCTTACTCCTAAAAATAATTATTATGATAATAATAATTTTAATAATAATATAAGAAATCTTACTCCTAAAAATAATTATTATGATAATAATAATATTAATAATCAAAATTTACCACAACAAAGAAATTATGATTTAATAAATAATAATAGTCGTTTATTCCCAGAAACAAATAAAGAAAGATTAGAAATGATAAATAAAAAATATAATAATACATTAAATGATGATATTCAAAGTAATAATTCATCAATAAATGAAAATAGAAATACATTTAATACATTATCAAAAACTGCAAATTTTGGAAATGATAAATCAAATAATAAAAATGAAAATACTTTCAGACAAAGTATGATAAGTACAAATAGTGTTCTTGAAGATATTATGGATAATTTAAGAAAAAAAGATAGAAAAGAACAAGAACAAATTAGAGATTATTTAAAAAAAAATAAATATAATATTCCAGTTACAATAAAAGAAGATCCAAGTGAATTTTCTGATGAAATTAAAACAAATAATTATAATAATAATTATAATAATATGAATAATAATAATAATAATTATAATAATAATAATAATTATAATAATAATAATAATAGAGATGATATGTCAAATTTACCTTTTGATGATTTTTCAGAAATAAATTCAAGACAAAATTCAAGATTACCTACTTTAAGAGATAAAGAAGAAGAAAATAAAAATTTAAATGAAGAAGAAATTGTAAATTTATCAGTTGATTTAAGTGGAGAAAAAGGAAGAATTAAAAGAAAAAAATCAGAAACTTCATCAGTTGGTTCTTTTAATTTTAGAAGATTAAATTCAGAAAAAAGTAGTAATTATAATAATACAAATAATAATTTTAATAATAATAAAAATGAAGAAGAAATTTTATTTGAAAAAATGAACTTTTTTGATGATAATATTAATAATAGAAAAAGTAGAAGAGATAATAATATGAAAAAAAATGAAAATATTGAAAATGAATTAAAAGATTCTGAAATGTTAAGAGATTCTTTTGGTGAAAAAGTTTTAAATGACTTAAGAACTTTTAGAGAAAAAGAATATGAAAATTAAAAAAAAATAAAATAAAAAAATATTAAAATAAATAAAAAATTATTTAGTTTTAAATAAAAATAAAAAGTATTAATTTCATTAATTTAATTTTTTTCATTTACAAAAAAAAAAAACGAAAAAATAAAAAAAAAAAATTAAATATTATAAATACGTAACAGAAATAATAAAAAACTAATTAATCTTAAAAAAAAATGGAAGAATTACCATGTGAATTAGACACATTAATTAATTTTAGAAATTTATCAATTACAATAGAATTTTTATATAAAAATAACATAAAATTAAATGAAAAAGTAAATGACATTACAGCAAGATTAAATCAATTATTAGATATAAAAGAAGATGTAGAAAATTTAAAAATAAAAAGTGAATCAACACAAAATAGAATTAATTTACTTCAAGATTCAGTAAATCATTTTTCAGATACATTATTAAAATATGAAGAAAGATTTACACAAATGAATGATAAATTAAATAGTTATGATACAACAATTGAATTTGTTAAAAATGCAACTGAAGATAATATGAAAAAAGTAATGAGTCATGAAGATAATTTAAATAATTTAAATAGAGTTGTTGAAGATCAAATTAAATCTTTAGAAAAAGAAAAAGGAAATATAGAAAATAATAGATTAGAAATAGAAAAATTAAAAGAATTAATTAATAATTATGATAATGAAATAAATAAATTAGATACAAAAATAATAGAAAGTAATAATAAATTAACAGAATCATTAAATGAAGTATCAAATAAAAGTATAGAAAATATAAATATTATAAATGGAAAAATAAAAGATTTAAGTTCAAATATTTCAAGTTTAGCTGATAATGTAAATCAATTAAATAACAAAACAGGAATTCAAAATCAAGTTGAAATAAAAGAAATAAAAGAAACACCAAAAATTGAAAATCAACCAATAAAAATAGAAAAATTAGAAAAAGTAGAAAAAATTGATAACACAAATATTGAAGGTGATACAATAATAAATTCAACAAATGATAATACAATAATAAATAGAAATTTACAAAGAAAAATATCAAATCCATTAAATAAAATAGAACATATTCCAATTCCAGATGAAATTCCAGATGAGTTAAACAAAGATGATATTGATTTTATATATAATAAAATAAAATCTTTTGATAAAATAAATCAAGCAACAAAAGTTCATTATGATAAAGAATTAAATTTATTAAATCAAAAATTAACACAATTACAAAATTTAATAAAAAAACCAAAAATTGACACTTTTGATAATATTCCCCCAATTACAAATAATATTTCAATGATTGAAGAACCTTCAACAATTCCAGAAATAAATATTAATAAAGGAACTGATGAAGTATTAAAAAAAGTTTCTGAAACTTTAAGAATGTTTTCTAATTCAATTGAAAATAAAGCTCCTATGAAAAAATTAGATGAATTAAATTCAAATGTTGATAAAAAATTAAAAGCTTTAGGGGATAAATTTCAAAATGCAATTAATATATTAGAAAATAAATATAAATTAGGTAATCAAAATAATAATAATATAAAAAATGAAGGAGAAAATAATAATTTTGATTATGATATTTTAGTACAAAATATTAATGTTGAAATAATGAAAAAAGTAGAAGATAATATAAAAGATATGGTACAAAATAAAATGGATCAATTTGATTTAACATCAAATCCAAATATTGAAAATTTAAATAAAATATTAGAAGAACATAAAGATGAATTAGATAAAGCATTTGAGAGTATTGTTGATATAAGAAATAATTTATTAAGTAAAAAAGTACAAGACGATTTAACTGGATTATTAAAAAAAGTTGAAGCTTCAGATGAAAAAAATAGAAAATTAAGATTTGATATAGAAAAAATAACTAAATTATTAGAAGGAGAAACTGAAGAAAATAAAGAAGGAGAATCAAATAATAAATTTCAAGGTTCTTTTAGAGATAATATTAATTTCTTAGGACAAAAAATTGCAGAATTACAAAATAATTATAATGAATTAAAAAGTAAAGTTGAAAATATGAATAAAGAAATATTAACAATTGTAAAAAGAGATTTAAAAAATGAATCACAAAGAATTTTAGAAGAATTTAAAAGTGATTTAAGATTATCAATAAGTAAAATAGAAGAACAATTAAGAGATAAAGTAGATAAATTTGGTTTAGCTGAATTTGGTCAAAAAATGAATAGTAGAATTGGAAATGAAATGAGTAGAAAAATTGATAAAAATGATATGAGTAAAAATAATATGTATATAAGTAGAAAAATTGATAATTTAGAAAATAAAATTAGTAGAACTTTAGTTGATACTTTAATTGATTTACAATTAGATGAAGCGCCTTTAATGACTAAAAAAAATTTAATGGGTAATGTTGAAAAATGTGCATCTTGTAATCAACCTTTACCTCAAAATCAAGGTTATTATATGGTTAATAAAAGTATTGATTTTAATAATTATGGAAATAGAAATTCTGGATTTAAGAGTAAATATGTAATTAAAGAATCTGAAAAATTACCTGAAATTAAATAAAAAAAAATTAAATATTGTTTTTTTGAAAGAAATTTTTATTTTATTTTGTTTTTAAAATTTTGAAAAAAAAATAATATTTTTTTTTTTATTTGAAATAATAAAATATATCTATTACAATATTAAATATTTTTATTATTTATACTCTAATAACTACAAATTATAAATTATTTATTTTTTATTGTTCATTATTTAAAACACTATAAGTTGCTTCTGCTATATTTTCATGATTATTATTATTATGATTTAATCTATTTATTTGAAGTCTTATTAAATTACCAGTATTATTATTATTATTATTATTATTCATATTATTATGATATCTATGATTATTATTATTATATAAAGAAATAATTCCTGTTGTATTTGAATTTCTAATTGAAGATGATCTTAAATTAATTGGTTTTGTTTTTTTTGGTACTTTTGAAGTATCTAAACTTAATAAAGGTAATGAAGATTTACTATTATTATTTTTTATTATTTTTATTTTTTTAATTTCAAATTCTTTTTCATCATCATCTTCATATATTTTAATATTTTTAATATTTACATTTTTATAAATATTTAAATATTTTAAATTTTGTCTTTGATAAGAAAAATTTAACTCATCATTATTATTACAATTACAACAAGAAAAAAAAAAATTTTTTTTATCTATAATTAATTTTAAATAAGTTTTTCCAACTTGTATTTTTAAAGGTAAATTATCAATAATTTTAACTTTAGGATTTTGTATTAAAACTAAAGTACCAAATTTAGAAAAATTATCTTCTAAATATAAATTTGAATTAATTTTATGAATAAGACAATGATTTCTACTAATACTTAATTCAGGTATACTTAATTCACAATCACTTGCTCTTCCAATTGAAATAGTCTTTTTATCATCATATGAAATAATATGTAAAAATCTTGATTTAAATTTATCATCTCTTACAGTTTCTATAATAATATATTGATTAAATTTTGATTGATAAAAAATTAGATCATATATTTTATTATTATATTTTATATAATCTGGAAAATTTTCTTTACATAATTCACATTTAAAGTTACTTATATTATATGATATTGTAATATCAGAATCTTTATTTTGAATTTTTGAAAATAACCAATTTTTTAAACATTTATAATGAATATATTCCATTGAACCAGAACATTTACAAGGATTAATTAAAGGATTTTCTATTGATTCTTCATTATTATAACATATTCTACATGTATTATTATTTTTTTTTATTATTTTTTTATTATTTGAATATTTATCAATATCTAATTTAAAAATGTTTTGATATGAAGAAATTTTTGGTAAAAGAACACTTTTTATTTCATTTGATATTTCATTTTGAAATATTTTTATTTTTCTATTTCTATTTGTAAAACTTCCTCTTATTATATTTTGTTCTATTAGAGAATTAGAACTAAAATGTCTATGAGATAAAATTCTTTCACTTGTTTTTTCATTTTCATCTTCTAATTTAATTTTTAAAACTTTTATATAAACTCTTCCTAATTTAAAAATATCACCTTCATTTAATTTATACCATTTATATTTAGTTTTTGTATTTGAATTAAATTGTTTAAAAGACATTCCTTTATAAACAAAAAAAGCAACTTTTTCTTTTGATATATTTTTTAAATCACATTTTGAGGATTCTGTTATTATCATATAATCTTTTTCTGTTTTTAATATTTGAATAAGTTCAAATGATTTTAATATTTTATTTATTTGATTTGTAAATGTTATTTGATTATTTATTCTATATAACATTCCAGATTCTGAAATTGTTAAATTTGATAATATAAAATCAATATTATCATAATCTATTAAATCAAACATTTCTTTTTTCCATATTTTTCCTTTTAATTTAATATAACCAATATCACTCATTTTATAAATAAATAGTAATTTATTAATAGTAAATTTTTTAATAAATTCAAATTATAATATTATAATTAAAATATTGTTTTAATTATTTTCAATCTAAAATTTATTTTAATAATATTAAAAATATTGAATTATATATTAAATTTGGGGATGGGGATTGGGGATTGGGGATTGGGGATTGGGGATTGGGGATTGGG
>JAJMZS010000069.1:0-18163 GCA_023807205.1 Isotricha prostoma | reverse complement strand
AATCCCCAATCCCCAATCCCAATCCCCAATCCCCAACTTCCAAAAAAAGATATTTTTAATATATTATAGTAATTTTATATAAATTATTTTTTTAATTTTTTTAATAATAAATTATTTCATTTAAAGAAAATTTATTTATTATATAAATAATATATTTAATAAAATTATTATTGTATATTCTTTCAAAACAAATAATTTTTATTAAAAAAGACAAAAATAATTAAAATATTAAAATTAATTTTAATTGAATGATTGAAAATTTTAAAGTCATAAATTCAAATTTGAAAAAAACAGTTATAGAAATAAACTTATAAAAAAAAAAAAATCTAAAAAAACATCTAAATTCATCTCATAAATCAAAAAAATAACCAATTTTATTTAATTCAAATTATAAAAATTAATGTTTATGAAGTCCTTTAGTACCTTTAACATTCTTAGCAAAATTATCTTTAGGTCTATTATCACCTCTTAATTTTTTAACTTTCTCCAAATATTTCTTTCTCTTTTCTTTAATGGCTTTAGCATAATTAAATCTTTCAGCATCAGCAACTTTAGTATCTTTAAAGCTTTCTTTAATTTTATTAATTTCTTCAAGAGATAATCCAACAATTGCTTTAACTTGTCTTTCCTTCTTTTGTCTGTTAACTTTCTTTTTAGCTTCTTCAACTTTTCCTTTTTTATGAGCATTTCTCCATTTAAGACTCCATCTTATATTAAGAGGCTTTTTTCCATGAAGATATAAACGATGAACTTTCTTTGTAATGAACATATGAGTTTTACCATTTACTTCACAGTATTTTAATCCATGTCCTGGAGCAATTTTATTTTCAGAGAATGAACAAGTATTATATTTAATAACCATGATTAATCAGATATAATTTTTTAAATAAAAATCATTAAAATTAATTATATATATAATTAAAAAAAATAAAAATAAAAAATAAAATATCAATAAATATAAAATTATACAAAACAATTGATTCAAAAAAAAATTTTCAAAAAAAAATAAAAAACTCAAAATAATATATTAAAAAAATAAAAAAAATAAAAAAAAACAATCAAACTAAAAAATGGTAACTCCTATATATAATATAATTAGGCATCTCTATCAAGATCAGCATTTAATAAACTTCCTGGACAACCAATATCACGTCAGCGTATGAACGTATTAAAAGACACAGCAATTTTATCAATGAAAGACTTCAATCAAATTCGTTTAGATTCTCAATTTACTCCAGTTATTCAATCACATTTAAATCTTCAAAATTCTTCAAGTTTAGATAGTGAAGGAATAAAAAATCAAAGAGCAATTGCATTAAAGCAACGTTTAATTGATTATGATAAAAAATACCCAAGAGCATCTTTATTAGAATTTGAAGGTGAAGAAGCAAAAAAAATTTTAGCAGAACAAAATAAAGTTTCAAAAGATGATGATGCAGTTAAAGCAATGGAAAAAATGGCTCTTTATGCTAAAATGGCTACAATACGTGATAGACAATTAGATGAAAGGAAAGTAATGGAAAAAGTTTATAAAGATAAAGAAAGTAGATTAGAATTAATGATGGAATTAGAAAGATTAAAAGAAATTCAATTTTTACAAGAAAAAGAAGAAGAATTAAAAAGACAAAGAGTACAAGGAGCAAAAATTGTAATTGAACAAATTAAAGAAAGTGATCATGAAAGAATGAAAAAAAGAGAACAACAAGAAAGAGAAAGAATTCAAATGTTAAGAGCAATGGAAAAATTAAAAGAAGAAGATTTAAAAAGACAAGAAGCAATAAGACAAAGACAACAAGCACAAATAAAAGAAGCAGTTGCTGCAAATAAAATAGCAGCATTATCAAAACAAAAGAAAATATTAGAAGAAAAAGAAGAAGATTTAAAAATTCTTATGTTTAATAGAGAAAAAGCAAGACAAGAAGAAGAAATTATTGCAGAAAAAAAAAGAATTGCTGCAGAAAAAGAAATTGAATTACAGAAATTAAGAGAAAAACAAAAAAGATCAAGTGATAAACAAGGAGAATTAGATGCAATTAGAGCTAAAAGAGCTTTTGAAGAAAATGAAAGAAAACAAAAACAAATTGAAGAAGAAAAGAAATTAGAACAACAAAGAATTATGGAAACTTTAGTTAATGAAAATAGAAAACAAAAAGAAGTTAAAGAAAAATTATTAGCTGAAGAAGCTATTAGAGAAAAAGCAGAATTTAATAAAATGGTTCAAGAACAATTAAAAGATATTGAAAGAGAAAAAGAAATTGAGAAAATGAAAAAAGAAGAAAATCTTAAAAATCAAGAAGCTATTTTAAAACAAATAGCTGAAAAAGAAGAATTAGGAAAAAATGCTTATTTGGAGAAAATTGAGGAAGGAAGAAAAATTAAAGAAAAGATGGATGAGTATAAAAAGAATTTAGAAGCTTTTAGAAGACAAAAAATTGCTGAGTTAAAAGCTTTGAATATTAAAGATAAATATATTGTTCCTTTGGAATTATATAATTTTAAAACTCAACCTTTTGAATAAGATTATTAAAATATATAATCAAGTAATATGAAAATTTTTATAGAACTTTTAAATTTTTATTAACGTTTTTTTTTATTTATTTATATGAATAAACCTTATACTAAATAAAAAAGTTTACTTATTATTTATATAAATAATTATTGTTTATATTTTTGATTCTATTGTTAAAAAAATCAAAATTTATTTTTCAAATTTTTTTTTTAAATAAATTTTTGATTCTGAATTTTCTAAATGATTAATTGGTGAATGAAATGTATTAACACCAGGATGTTTTCCTAATATTGATAAGTCTTTTGATATTAAATTAACTTTTAAATTTGAAATTGGTACTTTGGAGTTATTAAAATTATAACTATTACTTAAGCTATTAAATTTTTTTTGATTATTTGATAGATATTTTTTTAGAAAATACATTTTTGTTTGTTCAAATGAATCATTTCTTATTAATTTCTCTTGACTTCTTTGATTTCTTTTATAAATTTTATATTTATTTTTTAAATTTTGTTTTAAATTTAATGACCCATTTTTATCATCAATATTTCCTTTATCATATTTATTTATTGATAAAAGATTTGTTGGTGAATTTATATGCGAATTATTATCTATTTTATGATAATTCATTGTTACAATTTCGTTATTTGAATTTTCTAATTTGTTTTGTTTTAATATTTCTATCTTTTTTTCTAATAAAAATATCTTCTTATTTTTTTCAAATAATTCTTTTTCTAATTTTTTTATATTCAGTTCTGTATTTAAAATATGTTTTTTTAAATTTATATTTTCATATCTTAATATTAATATTTCATTTTCTTTCCTATCATTTTCTAAAAATCTCCCATTTTCATATTTAAATTTAGATTTCATTAATTCATACTCTTTTTTAATAAGTAATAAATCATTTATTTTATGTTTCATTTCATTAATTTCTATTAGATTCTTAAAATTTAAATTTATTAAATATCTTTCTTTTTCTTCTAATTTTTTTAATATATTTTCAAATTGATAAATATTAGTGTTATTTATTGGATTTTTATTTTTAAATTTTGTCAAATCATCTATTTTTTGTTTTTCTCTTCCTTCATCAAACCTTTGATCTATTAAAATATTAATTGCATCATGAATATATTGTATTAACTGTTTTGTGGGAATTGTTTTTAATTTATTATCATATATTTCTTTATCAAATTCAATTTTAGTATTTTTAATTTCACTTATAATTTCATAGAATAAATCATAAAGTAATTCTTTTTCTTGTAAATTGAATTTTAATGAATTTGATATATTTTGAATTATCATTAAATTAATTAAATAAATATTTTCTTATTATCAATTAATAATTTGAGGCAAATATTACTATAAAATAATTAATTAATTATAACAAAAGTTGCAAAGGAAAAATAAATTATAAAAAATTATTATCATTTAATTTATCAAATCAATATATTTTTATTATTATACTTAAAAACACAAAAAATAAATAATTATAAAAATTTTTTAAACATAAAAATTAAATAATAAATAAATAATGTCAGATAAAACAATAGCAGATAATTATGAAATATCCTCATTAATAGCTAAAGGAGCCTTTGGTCAAATATATATTTCAAAAAATAAAAAAGACAATTCAAATGTGATAATAAAAAAAGAATTAAAAAAAAATCAAAAAATAACCCAATTAAAAATAGAATCAAAAATATATCAAAGCCTCCTAAATATACAATCAAATGATATAACAGGAAAAAATAACATAAATCAAGATGAAGTACAAGGAATTCCTCATTTTTATGGAATGGGAGAATTATCAGATTCATATTATTTAATATTAGAATTATTAGGATTAAATTTAAATGAATTATTTAATTTTTGTAAAAATAAATTTTCAATAAGTACAGTTTCTTTAATTGCTTTACAAATGTTAAATCGAATAGAAAATTTACATAAACATTCTTTTATTCATAGAGATATTAAACCAGAAAATTTTTTGATTGGTCCAAAAGAAAAATCAAATATTATTTTTTTAATTGATTATGGTTTATCAAAAAAATATAAAAATTCAAAAACAAATCAACATATTCCATATAAAGAAGGTAGAAATTTAACTGGAACTGTAAGATACATTTCTATAAATTGTCATTTAGGAATTGAACAAAGTAGAAGAGATGATTTAGAAAGTATTGGTTATGTTTTAATATATTTTTTAAAAGGAAGTTTACCTTGGCAAGGTATTAAAAGTAAAGATAAATTTAACAAAATAAAAGAAAAAAAAATCCAAACTCAAACTGAATTTTTATGTAATGGATTAAATGAAGAAATTATTTATTATTTAAATTATTGTAAAAAATTAAGATTTGAAGATAAACCTGATTATGAATATTTAAAAGGTTTATTTATTAAATTATTAGGAAGTGAAGGTAATAAAACTAAATTTGATTGGTTTATTGATAATAAAGAAAAGGAAGTTTGGGAAATTTATAATAAGAAAATAAAAGGAGAAGAAAAAAATGGAAATAATAAAAATAAAGATAGTGAAATAACAAATGAAAATAATCCTGAAAATATTCCTGAAAATGATGATATATCATTAAATCAAAATAATGAAAAAAAAAGTTCAGAATGTTCTGATGATACATTAAAAGAAGAATTTGATGGTAATCAATTAAAAATAAAAAAAGAAAGTAAAGATCAAGTAAATAAACAATTAAATAATTTATTATCAAATGCTAAAAAAGAAGAAGAAATAGATAAATATATAACAAAGCTTTTAAAAAGAAAAAAAGAAGAGAAAAATAATAAAGAAAAAAATGATAATAAAGAAGAGAAAAAAAAGGAAAAAAAAAAAAAGAAGAAAAAAAAAGAAGAAGATACAATATCAAGTTATAGTAGTAGTGAATCAATTCCTGCAATTGGAACAGGAACAAATGGAAAAATAAATTTAAAAGATAGTTTAGATATTCCTAATCCAGATGGTAAAGATAGAAGAAAAAGTGTTTTAAGACAAAGTCCAGAAGAAATACAAAAAAAATTAAAAGATATAAATAAATTATTAGATCAAGATAAACATTCACTTTTAGTAAAAAATACTTATAGAAATTCAAAAATGATTTCTTTAGAAGATTTAAAAAAAGCACAAGAAATGCAAGGTATAAATGTTAATAATAATACAGATAAAAATAAACATATTAAAGAAGATGAAAAAAATAATAATGAAAATAATAATAATAATGAAGGACATGGTAATTTTTCAAAGAAAAATAAACCAAAAAGACCAAGAGGATCAGTTTCATTTAAATTTGATGGTAATACAAATTTATTATTAAAAGCAAAAGAAGAAGAAGAAAAGAAAAAAGAAGAGAAAAAAACAACAGAAGATAATCAAAATTTAAGAGATGAAATAGATGTTAATAATTTAGATGATGAAAATGATATAAATGTATCAAAACATTATTTTGTTAAAATATCAAAGGAACCACTATCAAAAAAATATGTAATAGTAAGTGATTTAGGACATGGTTCATTTGGTCAAGTTAAAAAAGTACGTCATAATCAATTAAATGAAATTAGAGCAATGAAAATTACAAGTAAGAAAACATCAACATCAAAAGTAGAAATTGATATATTAAGAAAAATATCACATCCAAATATAACAAATATTTTTGAAATATTTGAAGATAGTAAAAAATATTATATTATGATGGAATTTTTATCAGGAGGAGAATTATTTGAAGCAATTACTTCAGCAGGTTCATTTAATGAAATATCAGCAGCAAAAATAATGAAACAATTATTAAGTGCTGTAAATTATCTTCATTCAACTTTTATTGTTCATAGAGATTTAAAGCCAGAAAATATTATGTTAACATCACAACCAAAAGATGGTTTTTTTCAAATTAAATTAATTGATTTTGGTGCTGCAACAATATTTGAAAAAGGTAAAAAAATAAGTAAATTTATTGGAACTTGTTATTATATTGCACCTGAAGTTTTAAATGAAAATTATGATGAAAAATGTGATGTTTGGTCTTGTGGTGTTATATTTTATATTTTATTATGTGGTTATCCACCTTTTAATGGTAAAACTAATTTAGATATTTATCATAATATCAAAAAAAAAAATCCAGTTTTTCAAGGAGAAGAATGGGATGTTATATCAAAAGATGCTGTTGATTTAATTAAAAATATGCTTAATAAAAATCCACAAAAAAGATTTTCTGCTGAAAAATGTTTAAATCATAAATGGTTTAAAATATTAGATGATCAAAATAATACAAAACAATTTAAAAGTATTCAAAAAAATGCAATAACACATTTAGCACAATTTGTACAAGAAAATAGATTAAAAAAAGCAGTTTTACAATTTATTTCAAGTCAATTTGATATTCAAAAAGAAGAAATTGATTTAAAAGAAATATTTAAATCTTTAGATACTTCTGGTAAAGGACAATTATCAAGAGAATTATTTAAAAAAAAATTAGAAGAATTATATGGTGAAAATGATGCAAAAATATATTCAGATAAAATATTTTCAAATTTAGATTTAGATGGTTCTGGTTTAATATCATATGATGAGTTTTTAAGTGCAATGATTTCTAGTAAAAAAATTATTACTGATGAAAGATTAGCAACTGCTTTTAAAATGTTTGATAAAGATAATTCTGGAAAATTAAGTGTTCATGAAATTATAAATGTCTTTGGAGGTGATGTTGAATCATGGAAAAAAGTTATTGCTGAAATTGATTTAAATCAAGATGGTGAAGTTGATTTTAATGAATTTAAAATTATGATGGTTAATGCTGATAAAAATGTTGGTATTAGAAATAATATTAATCATAGAACTGTTACTAAACCTAAAGAAATTGATAAAATTGATGAAGAAAATGAATAATTTTTTTTTTTAGTCTTTTTTTTATTTTAGGTTTCATTTTTTTTTTTTTCTTGTGGTAATTGTATTTATTGGTAAATAATTATTATTTCTTTTGAAGGAATGTTTTTATATTATAATTGAAAAAATAAAAAAAAATTTTATTTTATTTTTTTAAAAAATTTTTTTTAATTTTAAATTACTTTTAATTAAATAAAAATAATATAAAAATGAAAGAAAAAAGTTTGACAAATTCAAGTTTAGGTTCAAATAGACCAAATCCAGGATTAACTTTAGAAAGTTTATCATTTAAAAATTTCCCAAGACATTTTTATAATATTAAAAAAAATAAACATATACCATTTAAAGATAATAAAACTCAATATCAAGATAAAAGTGAAGCTGGAAATCTTTATAAATATTCAAGAGGAATTAAAGATGAAAATTTACAAAAAAATTTAGCTAATTATGAATTATTTTTTCGCGAAAAAAATCCTAAAAAAGAAAAAAATATTTTAAAAGCTTTTAAAACAAATAATAAAAATGATATTTATGTTCCTAATAATTATAAAGATTCAAATGCTGAAATTTTAGCAAAAATTTTAGATTCAAATGAAGAATTTTCTCCAAATTCTCCTTCAAATTTAAAATTATATCAAAATGAAATTAAAGATATAAAAAATATGAATAATGAAAATAATAATTTATTAATAGATGACAATCAAAATGAAATTTATATAAATGCATTAAATGAAACTTTAACTTTATTAGATCCTGTTTTTGAAGAATTAAAATTAAATGAAAAAATAGAAAAATTACTTTCATTAACAAATGATGAAAGAAGAGAAGCAAAATTAGGAAGTTTAGTAGGAATATATTTAATATGTAAAAAATATTCAAATGAAATAGATGAACAACATAAAGATTTAATAATAGAAACAATAGTCTCTTTATTAAAAACATATGAAAAACAAGAAGAATTATTTTTAGTTTCTTGTTTAGAAATTTGTTCTTTATATGGTCCAATAGAAATATTAATTAATAATATTAGTTTAATTTGTATGTTTATAACAGATTTTAATTTTCCAAAATTACAAAAAGCAACATTTAATTGTTTAATGAATTTTGGATATGAAGGAATAAAAACTTTAATAGATTTAGCATCAAAAGATTATCAAGATTATCAAAATTATATTTTAAATTCTTTAATACAAACACCACATATTCAAAAAATAATAATAATAAAAGCATTATTAAATGATATTTATTCTAATAATTTTCAAAAGAGAAATATTGCATTAAGTGCAATTAATAGAATGCATGATTTAGTAAATGATAGTGATACTTTAGAAAAAATTGATTCATTTTTTGATGATCCTAAAATTAAAAATGAATATATAAGTTCAATTTTAAGATGTTCTGGAAGAGAAGGAGAAGAAATTTTATTACAAGAAATAAAATATAATAAAGATCCTGATGTAAGAAGTTCAATTGCAAATTGTTTTTCTTATCGTATTCCTAAATATCCAAAATATTTAAATATTAAATTAGATAAAAATGATATTTATTCAATTACAAAAAATTTACCTGGTTCCTTTTATAAATATTATGGTAAAATTTCTCCTGTTATTGAAATGAATAATAAACAAATTGAAGATTTATTAGAAGAAGAAGAAGAAGAAAATGAAATAAAAGATAATGAAAATAAAAATTTAAATGAAGAAGAATTTTTAGAAATAAATACAAGAGATTTTTTAGCATCATTACAAAGAATGCTTTCATTAAATTATGATCATTTAAATCCACAATTAACTTATGATAAAGAAAATAATTATAATTCATTAGACAATTTAAATTTCAATCACCAATTAAATAACACAGAAAATGAAGAAGAAGAAGAAGAAGAAAAAGAAAAAGAAAAAAAAGAAAATGAAATAAAAGAATTAGAACCATTAAATAAATATATTCCATTTTTTCAAATCCCATCTCAAAATATAAACAATACTTCAAACAATAACAATTCAGAAAATAACACATTAAATTCAAATGATTTATTAGATGATAACAACAATTATTTAGTAACAGAAGAGATAATAAAAAGTTTAACAAATTGTTTAAAAGATTACAATTCAAAAGTTCGTGAAAACGCAGCAACTTCATTAGGAAAAATAGGTTTACCTGAATCATTATTATCAATTGATGGTTTAATTGAGAATATAAATGATGAAGATGTAAATGTTAAATCAAAAATAATTTGGGCAATTGGTAGAATTGCACAAGGAACTGATTCTTTAGTAATTCCTTTTATAATTGATTCATTACAAAATAATATGTGGAAAGTTAAAAAAGCTTCAATGTATGCTTTAAGTCAATTTGGTTCTCGTGCAGCAAAAAATTCTCTTCCATATTTAATTAAATTATTAAAAGAAAGTTCAATTAATAAAAATATAATAGCAAAAACAATAGTAAAATTAGGAATTGAAGGAGAAGGAGTTTTATTAAAAATAATGTCAAGTGAACCTGATTCAAATTATAAATTAAAATCTGCAATTGTACATTCATTAGCTTATGCTGATATAAATTCAAGTAATATTGATTTTATAATAGAATGTATTTTTAAACAAGGAAAAAATTCTAGTAATTTAGTAAGAAAAAGTTCAATATTTTCAATAAGAGTTCTTACTGAGAAAGCAGATGAAAAAATTACTTATTTAAAAAGAAAAAATGTTATTCCTTTTTATTATGATAAATTAAAAGATAAAGATTCAAATATTCAAAATTATGCTATTAATTGTATTAAAAGTTTAGGTCCTCAAGGAGAATTAATTTTTATTGAAGGATTTACTAAAGATCCAAATCCAATAACAAGAATGAATTGTGGTATTGGTTTAAGTGAAAATGGTGTTCATACAATGAGAACTTTATTAATTGGTTTAAATGATGAAGATGATAATGTTAGAAATACTATTGAAAAAGTTATTGTTGTTAAAATGGATATTAATAATGTTATTGAGTATTTTAGTCAAAATAATCAGTTAAATTCACTTAAAATTAGTATTAAGGATATTTTAGAAAAGAATAAAAATTTAAGTATGTTTACTGTTAATTATTTTTATCAGTTAATTGATAGTATTGAAAAGTTTGAAAAGGAAAATAATTATCAAGATGGTAATTTTGAAGTTAAAAATGAAAATCAAGAAAAGGAATATAATGAAAATAATAATGAAAATGATGAAAATGATGAAAATAATGAAAATAATGATGAATAGTTTTTTTTTTATTTAATTTTTTTTAATGTAATTTTGGTTTTTTAAAAGACTTTTGATAATTATTGTTTAATATTTAAATATATATTAAGCAAATATTATATATATTAAAAAGATGATTCCTTACATTTAATATTAAAAAGTTTTAAATTTTGATAGGTTTTTTCTCGATTTATAAACATTGGTTTTGAAATTATTGAATTAAAACTATTGGAATTTAAATAATTTTTTAATGTTTTATCTTTATTAAAAGCATTTTGTAAAATTGGTTCTTTTAAAAGATTTTTAATTTTATTATAATTATCATTTATAAGATTTAAATTAGTTTCAGAAATATTATTTCCAATATTAGAAATTGAATTAACATTCATATTTATAATTGGCATTAAATATTTCATTATAATTATTAATAAACTAAATTGTTCTTCTTTTGAAAAAATAGTAAAATCACATTTTTTAATTGAATCAAGTTTAAGATTAAAGTTTCTATTATTTTTAATTTCTTCATCATCATAAAATTGGTCAATACATTTTTCAAAAAAATTCAATAAATTTTTATATTTTTCATCATATTTTAATAATTGATTTTGATAATCAAACATTTGTGATTTTAAACTTTCATTTTCATTACTTTTAATTTTAATTTGTTTTTCAAGCTTATAAATTTTTTTTCTATCTCTATCTGAATCATAATTATTTTTTTTCAAACTATTCAAATTTTTATGAGGACTTAATGTCTTTGAAAAATTAAATTTATTATAATTTAAAAAAGTATTTTGTTTATTAAATAAAGTTATAATTTTATTATCATCAGAATTAATTTTATTAAAGTTAGTATTTTCATTAAAAGAATATTTTTTTATCTTATTAGCTAAATTAACTTCTACATTTTTATGAATTTCTATTTCATTTTCTAAATAAGTAATTTTATCTTTTAATATTTTGTTATTTTTTTCTAATTCTTCTATTTTTTCAGCTTGTAATTCAAGCTCATTGATTAATTGATTATTTTGTAATAATGTTAATCTATTATTTTCATTCATATATTCAAGATTTAATTTTGAGACATTTTTTTTAACTTCAATTAAATTATCAGTCATTTTTTTTTTTAATTTTGAAAATTTAATTTCATTTCTTATTTCATTTCTTTTTTTCTCTTCATTATTACCATTTATTAATTTTTCATTTATTCTCTTTAATAATTTTATTTCTTCTTTATTTACTTTATTTTCTAATTCAATTTGATTCATTATTTCTGTTCTTTGATTTATAATTTTTAATGTATCTTTTTTTTTTTTTTCTTCATTTTCTTTATAATTATTTAAATCTTCAATTTGGTTTTCTAAATTTTTTTGAGTTTGATAATATTTTTCAATTAGATTTAAATTTCTTTCTTCTAACATTTGAATTTTTTTTTGAGCATTTGATAATTCTTTTTCTGAATATTCATTCATAGCATTTCTTGTTTTTAAATCTGCATTTTCTTTTGATAAAGAATTTATTTTATCTTGTAATTCTATTATTGTATCTTTTAAAACTTTTATTTTTCCTTCTTTTATTAAATTCTTTTTTTCTTGTATTGAATTATAGAATACTTGATATGAAGGTAAAGAATTTGATTTACTTAATAGAGACATTATTTATTTTTTTAATTTTTTATTATTTTTGTTTCAATTTTGTTTTTGAATAATATTATTAAAATTAAAAATAAATGAATAATTCATCAATGAAAATATTTGCTAATAATTTTTTAATGGAAAAATCTATAGCAATGACATCATTAGATTTTTTAGATGAAAAAACTGTTTGTAACACATTGAACATTTTAGATAAAAATATAAATGAAAATGAAGGATTATTTTCTTCAAATATAATAATTATCTCTGAAAGACCTGTAAATGATGATGATAAAGATAATAAGTTTCATTAAATTATAATGTATATATAAGTTTATTAGCATAATTATTTATTTTAATTTTATTTTTACTATACTATAGTTTTTCTTCTGTCAAATATTTAATGTATTATAGAACTAAATTTTATATTTAGTATTACTAATTATTTTTTAAAATAATAATATAATTAAAAAACATTTTAAAAATTTTTTTTAATTATGATATTTATTAATTTATTTAATCAATTTATTAAAATAATTTTTTAATTCTTGAATATTGAAATATGAAATAATATTTGAATATATTTTATAAATATCATTTGATGAATAATTACTATTATTTAATAAAATTGCAATAACTGAAATAATTAATATTAAATATAAAATTTTTGTAATAATATTAAAAATGAATTGAATTAAAAAAATAGGTAAAACAATAAAAACAATATATAATGAAGAAATATAAATTATCATTATTGCAATTTCCAATACTCTTAATTTAACAATAGTAACATATATTTCATCATTTTTATTAATATTTTCATATAATAAATCAATATTTATATTTGGATCAAACATATATTTGGTAATAATTTTTTTAAATTCTTGATATCTATAAAAATCATTTATTGAATTAAATTCTTCAAACTTAAAAGTATTCATGCATTCTTTTTTTAAATTATTTTTAAATTCTAATCCCATTTTATAGTTTTTTTCCTCATAATTATTATTAATTCCATAGCAAAAAGAAGTCAAATCTCTATTAAAAAGTAAAAAATATATAGAAGACAAAACAATAAGTAATATGATAGAATTAGGCAATAAATTTGGATTTAACATTTTTTAAATTTAATTTATAAATTTAAAAAAAAAAAAATTAATTAAAAATGTTTTAGTTGGAAAAATCAGTATTAAAATCTTTTAATCTAACAGGAATTCCTTTTATTTTTTTATCATTAATTATTAATTGATTTTCAAATTCTTTGGAAATTCTTAATTTTTTAATAATAATTAAAAAAGTAAATTCAATTTCATTAAGAAGACCTTGAATATTAGTAATATTTTCAATATTATGAACTTCATCTTTAAAATCATATTCTAAATTAATTAATTTACATATCTCTCTTAATGTATAATAAATTTCTTTAGATGAATTTATTAAAGGATGTGATGAGTTATTAATTATATTTTTTTCATCATCTAATAAATTATTTATTTCATTATCTGAAATATTTTTTCCTATTTCAATATTATTTTTAGCTTTTAAAAAATGAAAATATAATTCTTTTGAAATAGGAATTGTTAAATTAATTTTGTTATTTGTTAATAAAAAATTAAATAAATCATATAATTTATTATAATAAGAAATTAATCTTTTATCCATCATTTTTTTTCCATAAGATTTTTTATATTTTTGATATAAAAAAATCATAAAAACAAGAATTATAACAATTATTAAAGTTTTAATAAACCCAATTAAAATATATAAACTCAAAATAAAAATAATAGAAATAATTATTTGTTTAACATCCATTTTATCTTTTTTTTTGTTATTTATTTATATAAAAAATGAAGGCAATAAAAATAATATATGGAAATATTACAAAAAGAATAAATTCAGGTGCAAAAAATTATGAAGATTTAATAAACATTACACAAAAAATTTTTCAATTTAATGAAGGAGATTCATTTGATTTAATTTTTACCAAAGACACAGAAGAACATATTTTAGAAAATAATGAACAATATCAAAAACTTTTATTAGAAAATGAAGGAAATAAACCAATAAAATTAAAGTTAGAAAAAAAAAATAATTTTCCTGAAGAAATTTTTTTAAATGAAAATGAGTTAAAAAATGATTTAATGGGAATGGCAATTAAGGATTCAATTAATCCTTTTAAATATGGAGATGTTTATTTTAAAAATGAATTACTTTCTGATATTGATAATATAATTAAAGAGAATTTAAAAAATTTTTCTAAAACATTAATTTCTGAATTTGAAAATAATTCTATAATTAGTAAAAATAATGTGACACCAACTGGAGAAAATGTTAATTCAAATATAAAATGTTCAAATTGTTTACAAAATATAACTATAATAAAATATGAATGTTTAATGTGTGATAATTTAATTTTATGTGAAAAGTGTATAAATGTTCATTCAATACATCCTTTAATAATGTTTAATTTATCATCAAATAATATTAAAAATAAAAATGATATTGAAAATTTTTATAAGAATAAACTTCAACCAAAAATAGAAGAAGAAATTTTAAATAAAATTAAAGAAGATGATGAAAAAATAAAACAAATTGAACAAATGAGAGAAAATGAATTATTAATTAAAGAAGAAAAAAACCAAATTAACCCAAATAAAAATATATATGAAGAAGGAAATAAAAATAGTGAATTAATTAATAATGAAATAAAAATTAGAAATTTTCATTTAACAATTTCTTTATCTTCTCCAATTCAGCATTATAAATTAGATAACAATAATTATCAAGTAATTTTTTCAATAAATAATAATTCTGATTATGATTTAAAATATGATGAGATTTCAATTTTTCCTTTATTATGTGATGATGATTTAGTAATTTGGCAAAATGAAAAAATAGAAGAAATAAAAGCAAAAGACAAAAAAGATGTATCTATAAATTTTTTGATTGAAAAAAATCAAAAACAAAAATACAAAATTTCATTTATTATTAGAAATGAAAATACTTATAATGTTATTAATACAGAGGAATTCGAATATATTCTTGATATAAATAAAATTACTAAAAGTGTTGTTATTCCTAATAATTTTATTCCAAATCAACATAATAATGGAAATCATATTTTAAAGCATAATAATGCTTTTTTCAAATTTTATAACAGATTCCCTAGTATTAATAATTTATCACAAAATATTGTGTCTAAAATGAAGGAAATAACAAAGCTTCCAAACGATTGGAAAAAAAATAAGTGAATTTGAAAATTATTATTATAATATATTTATTCATATCAATTTCATCTTAAAATATATTTTATTACTATAATTTTAATATTAAAACATTTATGATTAATCATTCACAAAAATTATTTATAATTTATAATATATTTTACTTAATAAAAAATAAAATATATTTTATCATATTTTAAAAGTATTCTCTTAATTAAACAGAAAAAAATAATTATCATAAAATAAAAATTTAATTAAAAATAAAATAATAATTATTTAATTGATTTATGAAATAAAAGAAATAACTGCTTGATCAATATTTCCATTTGCTTTTTTAATAGCCTGCTCTAATTGTTCATTTGAAATATTCGATAAATTATATTTATTTCTTGCAATTTGAATCATTTGATTCATATTATTATTTGAAAAATAATTTCTATTATAATTATTATTAATTTGAAGATTTTGATTATTTGGATTATTATAAAAATAATTTTGATTCATATTCATATTATTATTAAATTGATTATTTATATTATAATTATTATTCATATTATTTTGATTATCATTATTATTTTCTCCATAGAAATAATCACTAATTGATTTAAATCCTCCTAAAACAGAATTTTTAACATTTCCAAATACTTTAATAATTGAGGAAGATTCATCTTTATTTTCAATAATATTCCATTTTTGAAATTGTTGATTTGTTCTTATTTTAATTAAAGGATGAGGATGAATTGGTCCTTGAACTTTTTCACATTCTTCACAAAAAAATAATGTACATATGTTACACATATATAATATATTCTTTATTGGAAATTTACCACAAGTAAGACAATTAACAGGGAAATTAATTATATTTTGATAATTTCTATTAAGTTGATTTTGATTTGAATTATTTGATTGAATATTATTATTTTGGTTATTAATTTGTTTATTCTGATTTAAAATATTCATATTATTATTATTCATAATATTATTATTTAGATTATTATTATTATTCATAATATTATTATTAAGATTATTATTATTATTTAGATTATTATTATTATTCATAATATTATTATTAAGATTATTATTATTATTCATAATATTATTATTATGTAAATTAATTTTTTTTGGTTGATATATTATTTTTTCAGCATTCATAATTTTTGGTTGATTGACAACTTGTAAAGGTTCAACTAAATTATGATTATTATTATTTTTATCTTCATTATTATTATTTTGGAAATTATCATTTTTATTATTATTATTTATAATAGGTTTATTATTTTCTTTTTTAATTTCATCATTAATTTCTATTTCTTTTTCTGACATATTATTATTAGAAGGATATTTCACAAAACTTTTACTTACTTCTTCCTTTAAATCTAAATTATTATCTCCTAATTCAATTTCAATAGTAGAAACTTCTTGTTTTTCTAATTGTTGTAAAAATTGATTATAATCATTTAAATTTTGAATAATTATTTTATCTCCTTCTTCATCTTTATAAAAAATTTGTAAACAATTTAAAATATCATTTGATATTTCTAACATTTCACTTAAACTATTTGTAAAATCTGTATATTTTAAAGGAATAATAACATTTTTAACGTCATCATAAAATTTTAAACTTACGTTCATTTTTTTTATAATATTAATTAATAAATAATTATATATAATGAAAGATATAAATAACAAATTTAAATTTGATAAAATAAATGATATATATTTTAATGAAGGGGAAATTAATTCAGTTAAAATATCAAATGATAAAATTTTTGTTGCAAATGATAATTCAATTATAATATATGATAAAAATAATTTTAAAATATTACAAGCTTTAAAAAATCAACATGAAGAAAATGTTTATGATATTTTAATTGAAAACAATAATTTTATTACTTCAACTTTTCAAAGATTATATTTTTATGAATATAAAAAAGAAAAAAAAGTTTTTTATCAAAAATATAATAAAAAATGCCATTCAAGATTAATAAATAAGTTGGCATTACTTTCAAATGGAAATTTAATAACTTGTGGTTTAGATGAGAAAACAATTAAAATTTGGGAAAAAAATGATAAAAACGACTATCAATGTATAACAATTTTATATCATTTTGATTGGGTTCAATCTTTTTTAGTATTAGAAAAGGATAATTTATTTATTTCTGTTGGAGAAAAAAACACTAAATTTTGGAATTTAAATAATTTTCAAATAATAAAAGAATTTGATAAAATTGGATGTTATAGTAATAATTCAGTAGAAAAAATTAATAATAAAGAAATAATTATTGGTGGTGTTTATAATTATAAAATGTATATTATTTCAATTAAGGATAAAATAAAAAGAAAAAAGGAAATTGATAATAAATTTATTTGTTTATGTATTTGTGCTTATATTAATAAACAAATTTTTCTAGTTGGAGGTCATAATTTTAAAATTAATGTTTATCAAAATTTTGATAATTATAAACTTATTAATTATATTAATGCTCATTCTGATTATATTGTTGGAATAACTAAATTAAATGATAATCTATTTATATCTTATTCTTTTGATAAATTTATTAGAATTTGGAAAATTAACATAAAATAAAAAATATATATTTTTAAAAAAAAATAATATTATTTCAAATGAATAATAAATTATAAAAATCAATAAAAAATAAGATTGGGGATTGGGGATTGGG
>JAJMZS010000068.1:0-18727 GCA_023807205.1 Isotricha prostoma | reverse complement strand
CCCAATCCCCAATCCCCAATCCCCAATCCCCAAATAGTAATTGAGTCAAATAATTAATAAAATAATAATATTTAAATTATAAATTTTTATTTTTTTATGATTAAACAACTATAATTTAAAAAATTATTATTATATCTTATAAAAAGAAAGAAAAAAATAAATATCAATAATGGATATATTAATATATTTAATAATTATTTACTTTTAAAATGCATAAAGAAAATATATTAAATATAATATAATTTAAAAAAAAAAATATTTTAAATGATTCTTAAAAGAATATGTATATTTTTAATTTTTAAGATTATCTTATTCAAAATAAAATGTCAAAAACTCTTAAAAATTCCTTTCAAAACAATCTATAATACAACAGAAATAAATATAAATAATTTGATTCCAATTTTATATAAATCAAAAATTGGAACAATTTTAAAATTAGGAACCCCAGAAACTGAGTTTAAACTTAGTATCTCATTACAGAGTTATTATTCTTATATAATATCATCAGATTCAGATGTTAAAATGGATAATTTATTTAATAAAAAGCAATCAAATACATATGAAATAATAAAAAATTTTCAATTTTATTCATTAGAACCATTTTATTCAGGTGAATTTGGATTAGATTATTTTAAAATAAATAATTTAAATTTAAATAAAACTTATTTTTTTGTTGCAAAAGCAATACATAATCAATATGAAGATGAAATAATAACTCCAGCAACATTAGGACTGAGATTAAGAGAAGAAATTCCTATGCAAGATTTTCCAAATATGACATTTTTAAATCAATTAGAAGAAAAAAAAATAATAAACAATTTTATTTTTTATTTTAATTTTAATAAAAAAGATGAAGGTGAATTAATTTTTGGAGAAAATCCTTATAAAGATCCTAATTTTAAGTTTATTAAAGCAGGAAAATTTCAAATTGGATATATTGGATTAGATTGGGGTTTTAATTTTGATAATATTTATTTTGGAAATATTACATTAAATGGAGAAATAGATGCTAAAATTAAAATCGAACAAAATTTTATTGTTGGTAATACTATTTTTTTTGATTCTATTAAAAATTTCTTTGATAATCATAATTGTCAATTTAAAGATGGTTATATTGAAAGATATCAAATTATTAAATATTATGTTTGTGATTCTAATACTAATTTTAAAGATTTTAAACCTTTAATTTTTGAAATTAAAGAAAAAAACCTTAGTTTTGTATTTAATTATAAAGATTTGTTTTTTGAATATGATAAAAAATTATTTTTTAATGTTATTTTTACTAAAAATAGGAAAGATTGGGTTCTTGGAAGAGTATTTTTAAAAAAATATCAATTATATTTTGATAAAGATAAAAAAACAATTGGTTATTATGAGAAAAAAACAGATAATACTAAAATATTAATTATACTATTAATTATTATTATAATATTATTAACAAGTATAATTATTTTATCTTATAGGAAAAAAAGAAATAAAAAAATAAGTATTGAATTAAATGATGAATATGATTATATACAAAATAATATTGTAAAAATTAATACAAACACTTAAATAATCATTTAATTATCAATTAAAATAGATTATTTATTATTTAAATTAATATATTATCCAAAATACTTCAACAAAAAGTAAGAATAAGAAAATAAAAATAATTGAAATAAAACATATTTACATATAATTAATTTTTATAATTTCATCTAATGGAATTCCTCTACTCTCAGTTTTAAAAAACAAAGTAATAATAGAGCAAAAACATAAAAAAGTTGAATAAATAAAATTTGTACTAAATTCTCCATAATTAATAACCATATAACTCATAGCAAATGGTGAAATTAAAGAAGAAATTGTTCTCCAAAAGTTAATTGAACTAAATCCCATTGTTCTAACATCACTATCATAAATTTCACTAGAATAAACAATAAGTACAGTAATAGGAATTGTTAAAAAAAATTTTAATAAACAACTAAATTCTAAAATATTATTTCCAATATATAAAATCATTAAACTAATTATGAAAGTAAAAAAAAAACCAATTCTTAATATCATTAATCTTCCAATTGAAGAATTTTCTATTAAAAGAGATGCAATAAAATTTGAAGGAATTTCCATTCCTTCAAATAAAACTAAGTCTAAAAAAGTTTCTTTATTTATTTTTGGTGCCGTTGCAGGAAGCATAAAAAAAATTCCATTAAAAACAAAACCTGCTAATGCTGCGATTATCCAAAATAAAATTGTATAATAAATATAATTTGATTGAAATATTTTTTGAATTGGAAATTTTTTTTTTATATTTTTTTCTTTTTCATAATTTTTTAAAAATTCTTCAATATTTTCTATATTTATTCTATTTCTATTTATTATATTACTATTTATTTTTTTTATTTGTTTATTTTCTTTGTCCAATTCTTTTTGTACATTTTCTAATTCTATTTCATTAAAATTAAATTTATTTTCCATATAATTCATATCTTTATTAAAATTTGAAATTTTTTTCATTATTTCTACTCCTTCTTGAAACTTATTCTTTCCAAATAAATTTCTTGGACTTTCTTCAATAAAAATAATAACAAATAAACAAAGAATACATGTTATAATAAAAGGAATTAAAAGTAAAATTTTATAATTTAATTTTTTATTCCCTTCAATTAATTCAAAATAACAAACAAATGAAAGAGTAAAACAACCTAAAGGAAAAAATAATTGAATTAAACTAGAAATAAATCCCCTAATTTGAGTAGGAACACTTTCAAATAAATTTAAATAAATTAATATATGTAAAATTCCCATACAAATTCCAATAAAAAACCTATTAAAAGCAGCAAAATAAAAATTATAACTTGTTAAAGATAAACCAGTAAAAATTAAAGAAGATAAAATTGCAATTTGAATAGATCTTTTTCTATTAATATAATTTGTAATTATATTTACAATTATTGTTGCAATAGTATAACCAAAATATTCTATTGAATTCATTAGTGCAAAATGATAATATGATAAGTTATGTGATTCATCAATTAAAGATAATAAAATTACATGAATAATTTCTTGCATTCCAGAACAAAAGAGAAAAAATGAATTTGTTAAAAATAAAATTAAATGATATTTGGTAAATCCCATATTATCAATTAATTGATTTATATATTGATTAAATTTAATTTGGGAATTTTTTGATTCTTCTTTTTTAAATTCTTCTTCTTCAATTAAAAGTGAATTATTTCTAATCATTTCATTATTTTCATTATTATTATTATTATTTAATTGTGAATTAAATGATGACATTATTTTTTTTAAATTACTTAAATATTTTTTTAAATTAAAAAATAAAAAATTTGTATATTCTTAATTTTAAATAATTATAATTATAGTGTTTTAATAATAATTTCAATCAATAAATGGATAAAAGAAATAAATATCCTAGTTTCTTTATGCCTAAATCAAAAAAAATAAAGAAAAATATTCCAAAAAGACTTTCAGCTGTAAATAATAATTTAATAAATATAAAATTACCAAATCTACAAAATATATTAAAAAATAATTTAAATTCAAATATAAAAAAACAAATAAGTATTGCTCCTTTATCTTCTGAAAGAAAAAGTACAAAATATTATAGTGATAATTCATTAGATAATTCAGTACAATCAAATAGTTCTTTAGATTTAAATTCAGGTTATAAAACAAGTTCAAATAAAAAATTACCAACATTAGAAAATGATGATTATTTTCCATTATATTATGAAAAAAGAAGAATGACAAGAAATAGTATAGTAAAAAAGAGTAATTTGAAAAATAGTTTATATAATAATAGTAATAGTTTAATTAAAAAAAAAAATAGAACAATAATTAATATTTATAATACTTCAGTTAAAAATTCACCAAAAATTTTTTTATTATCATCTTTATTATCTTCTTCTACATCTATTCCAAATAGTTCAAATAACTTAACAAATAATAAAAATTTTAAAGATAAAAAAGGGAAAAGTCCAATAAATTCAATGGAAAATTTGAAATCTTTTCAAAATAATAACAAAAATAAATCTAAAATAACATTAAAAAAAAGAATTACAATAAATTTGTCAAAAAAACCAACATTTAATTTAAATTTTGAACAAAAATATGAAAGAAGAAAATCAAGTAGAAAATCATATAAAAATAGAAAAGATTTATTAATGTATTTAGAAAAAGAAATTCAAAAAAAAAATTTTAAAGATGGACCTGATTATAATGAAGAAATAAGGAATAAATTTATAAATAAATATATTAAGGAAAGAATTGATTTAAAATTAGATAAAGCAAAAGATAATTTAATAATAGGAATAATAAATAAAAAAAAAGAAAATATTAAAAATACAATAATAGAAAATATTCAAGAAGAAGATGAAAAATCATTTGAATCAATTATACATGAATTTTATGAAAAAACTTTTACAGAAGATATAATGAATTCTTTACAAAAATATGAAAGTTATACTTTATTAAAGTATTTTAAAAAACTTAAAAATATATATATTAATAAAATTCCTGATTCAATTCCAAAAATTTTAATAAAACATTATTTTGAATATGACATATATCCTTATATGGTTAAATCTCTTTTTAAAATTAGATTACACAAAAATATAAAAATTCGTTTATCTCAAAATTTAAAGAATGTAAGAACTGGAATGAATTCTAATGATACAGAAGAAGATAATTTTTATTTTGTATTAGAAAAATTTATTAAATATGATTTAATTCTTGAAAGAGATCATGATAAAATAATTTCAAAATTAGAGAGTTTTATTTTACAAAATTCAGACTCTAAAAGTTTTTTTATTCCTTCAAGAAAATCAAAAAAGAAAATAAAAAGAAAATATTCATATTTTAATAAATTGAAAATTCCTTCATCAATATTATCAAAAAGTTATTTTAATCGAAAAAATGATATAGTAAATTTTGATAGAAGAGTTTCTTATATAAGAAAATTAAAATTTAGACCAACAGCAAGAATAAAAAATATAAAATTCCATATTAATGATGAAAGAAAAGAAATGATTAAAAATAGAGATATGTCAAAAGAAAATTTAATATTTAGAACAGAAGAAATAAAAAATAAAATGAAAAAGAAATTAAAAACAATAGAAGAAATATTATTTTTTTTAATTAAAGAAAACAATTTAAGAGAATTTAAAGATATTCAAGAAAGATTTAAAGTTTCATTAGAATCAAGAAATAAAACAGATGATACTTTATTAATATATGCAACAAAATGTGAAAAAGAAAATTTTGTAGAATATTTAATTAAAAAAGGTGCTTTTATAAACGCTCAAAATAATGAATTAAATACTCCTCTTCATTATGCATTAAATAATAAAAATTTTAAAATATCTGATATTTTATTAAAAGCTGGTGCTGATGAAAAAATCGTTAATAAAATAAATTTAACCCCATGGGAATTTATGGATGAAAAAGTATAATTGTATAATTATTTTTTTCTTTTTATATTTTAAATGTTGAAATATATTATTTATTATTGTATTATAAATTATATTAGGCAAATTAAATAACAATTTGGGTGTAAGGCTTTTAATTAAATATTTTGTTTATTAATTTTATTTACTCTATTTTAATAATTATTTTATCTTTTTGGTTTATTTAAACTTAAGTTATTTAATAATAATTAATGTAAATGTTTAAATTTTTATTTTTTTTCATCATTATTATTTAGAATACCACATTTAAAAGGAGAAAATAATTTATCCCAAAAACTTTGTGGTTGTTTTAAATTTGCTTTTTTTTTATCTTTTTTTATTTGTGATTGATTAATATTTCCTGCATTTTCTAATAATCCAATTGCATTAATTGCATCATTTTGATTATATTTCTTATTATATTTTTCAAACATTTCACCAGAAAAATCATCATTTGGAGTTGGTGTAGATTCAATAAATGTTTTTTCATTTTTTAAAATATTATTTATTTCTTGATTTTTTTTATTAATATTAATATCATTTTTAATATCTGTTTTACTTCTTTCAAAATGTTTATTAATATTATTGTTCTTTTCATTTTGAATATTAAATTTATTTACATTATTATTACTAAAATTAAAATGATTAAAATTAGGTTGTAAATTATCAATATTATTATTAATTGGATTATTAAGAAAACTTTCTCTAAATATTGAAAAATCATCTAAACTATCTTTATGTAAGGGATTTAAATTTGGTTGAATTAACTTTTCTTCTTTTTTTTCATCAATTTCAATTCTTTTAAAATTTACCATTTTTTTATCATCATTTTTATTTTTAAATCCAGATTCACTTCTAATAACTTTTTTTTTCTTTTGAGATACTTTTTTCATAGCTTTTTCAAATACATTATCTCCTTTAACTAAATTTGAATTAACATCATTTTTTAATAAATCTAAATTTTGATTATAACTAAAATTCTTTAAGTCATCATTATTTACTATAATTTTATTATCATTAGCAATTTTAGAATTAGTTTCAATTATTGAACTATTAATTTCATTATTTTCTCCTTTATAAATTTTTTCAAATTTTTTAACCCAAGGATGCAAAAAAATTTCAAAAATTCTAATTCTATTTTTACAATTAAATTCTAATAACTTATGAATCATATCAACACATTCTTTACTTAAAAATAATTTATCATCAATATTATATTTATAATCCATAATATTTTTAAAAATTTCTTTTTGATACTCATCATCATTTTTATTATCTAAACTTCGAAAAGGAGAATAACCATGTAACATTTCATATAATAAAATACCAAGTGACCAAATATCAATTGATTGATCATAAGGTTGTTCTTTAATAATTTCTGGTGCAATATATTCATATGTTCCACATATTGTTGTTCTTTGTCCATCATTTACATTTGCACATAAACCAAAATCACATAATTTAATATTGTTATTTTCATCAATTAATATATTTTCTGGTTTTATATCTCTATGTGCATAACCATTTGAATGTAAAAATAATATCGATGAACATACTTGAATAAATATTTTAAATGCTTCATTTTCGTTTAATTTTCCTTCTTTTCTTATTTTTGATAATAAATTTCCTTTTTTTGCATATTCCATTATTAAATAAAAATTATCTTTATCTTCTTTATATGAATATAATCTTATTATATTTGGATGAATTAATGATCTTTGTATTTCTATTTCTCTATATATAATATCAATTTTTTCTTTTGCTTGTAATACTTTTTCTTTTTTAATATGTTTTATTGCATAAAGTAAGTTATTTTTTATATTTTTTGCCAGAAGAACTTGACCATAAGAACCAAAACCACATCCTACTATTTTATTATTTTTTGGATTTCTTACAAATTGAAAATTATTTAAAGAATAAACTGGATCATCAATAAAGTTTTCTATAATTTTACCTTTTTTTATAAATATATTTTTTGATAATGGAGAAAGGGAAGGAGCAGCTGATTGTAATAATGGATTAAATGGATTGTTTTGAGAAGAATTTAATACATTTGATTCTGAATTATTATCTTTATTTTTTAATTTGAAACTATGAAATTTTGAATTGTGTATTGTTAGACAATTTTGTGAACAAAAATTATTATTACATTCATTACAATTTATTATTTCTGATTGATTATTTATAATTTTTTTACATGAATCATTTCCACATTTCATTTTTTTAATTCTATTTTTTAGTTTTAAAATCAATTTTAATTTTTTATAAATTATTTATTTAATGATTTAAAGAAAATTAAATATTTAATTCAAATTATACAATATATATACTATAAAATAAATCCTATAACCTATTTACTCTTTTATTTAAAATAATTCCATATTTTCATATCTTATATACATTAATTTAGATTCATATTAATTCTACTTAAAAATAACTTTTGTAATTATATCTACATTAATATTAAATAATATTTTACATATTTTTTGGTTAAATGGATTTGATATCAATTTACAATTGTTTGAAGACATAATATACAAAAATCATTTTTTTTCTTTAAATTATTCCAGAAATATCATTTCCATTAAATGAATTATCAAGAGTTGAATCTCTGGAATTACTTGGAGAACTGATATTTAAAAGATTATTTAAATTTTGATTTGAATAATATTGAGTTTTAATTGGATTATGATAAAAATTGACTAAAATATATTTTAAACTATTTTCACATTGAATATATCTTTCTTTATTAAAATTAATTCCATATATTTTCTTAAAAATTTCACAATCAAAACAATCAAAATTTTCTAATGTCATTTTTATAGTTGATAAAGCAATTGTATAACTAGAATAACCAAGACAATTATTATTTTCAATAATAATTTCTAAAGCACTAACACAATTAAAAAATAAAAAAGAAATATCAATATTAGGAATATTTTTATAAGGAAAAATAATACCAAGAGAAAAAAATAGATTAATATAATCTAAAGATGTATATAATCCTAAATTATAATCTATACATTTTAAACAATAATTTTCAAGTTCTCTTAAATTTGGAATATTTTGAAGATTATTTCTAAATCCTTGAAAATCAATTCCAGAACTTTTTGAACAACAATCATTAAATTGAATTGCAAATAATAAACAAACAATACAAATATTTGAAATCAAATCAAATGAAACTGTATTATTCAAATAAATATAATCTAAATATCTCATTGCTTTATGAACAAGAATTTCAGGAATTGAAAAAAAATTAGCTTGCATTTTAATGAAATTAATACTTTTTCTTCTTAAAGTTAAGTAATATTTAATATAATTATTTGAATAATCAAATTGAAATTGAAATGGTTTATATTTTAATAAAAGTGGATCAATTGAAATTGTTGTTTTAGTTAATGAAGGAACTGAAAGTGAAGGTATTCCTTTATATGATAAGGTTCCACATATTGTACAATATGATACATTTTCTTTTATTCCTTTTTTGAAGTTGTGGTTGCACATTTTTATTAAAATAATATTAAATTTATTATGTTTATTTATTACTATATATATTTATTTATTTTGGTGATTTATTTAATTTTGTAAAATATTTATATTGAAAATAAAAATAATTTTCCTTTAATTTAAATTTTATAAATAAGATGTAAAAAATATTTAAATTTTGAATTTAAAATCTCTGGATTAAAAATTATATTATTAAACTTAATAATTTTTTTTTGAAAAATACTTAAATAAAATAAATATTTAATTTAAAAAAAAATAATGTCAACAAAAATCAAACCAATAATAGATAGGAACAAATTTATTGATTTAGCAAAAAATGTTTCAAAAACAAAATTATTTTCAAAGAATAATGATACAACTCCAATAAAAGTGAATAAAAAATTGGGTACAGAACTTATTTATAATAATATATCTTTAAGTAAAGAAAAGACAAAATTAGCAAATGCTCGTTTAAAAAATATGATTCAGAAAACAACTAATCAAAAAAAAGAATTTTCATCAAAAAATTCAATTGATAATGAAAATCATTCTAATTCTATAAAAACAGATGCAAATACAGATAATACATTTACTATATCTTCAGATAATAATAATAAAGAAAATTCCGTTAATTTTTATAAAATTAATGTTAATTTATTAAAAAAAAAATTACCAAAAAAAAAAGACACATCAAGAAATTCTTCTTTATTTAATGACTCTGAAGAAGATTCAGAGAGTATAGATTTAGATAATTCAAGACATAATTTAAATGAGAATGAAAATATTTATAGGAATAAATTAATAAATTCCAGAATTGTAAATAATAATAATAATAACAGTAATAATAATAATTCTACTAATAATACTAATAATAATAATAATTCAAATACAAGTTTTAGAACAATTTATTTAAGTAGAATTCAAACTGCAGAAAATGAATTAAATAGAACTTCATATAGAGATTTAAGAAAAAATATTCCAGGTTTATTTTCAAGTTGTCCTCATATTCCAAAATCTGAATCAAAAGATAAAAATTTAATTTCAACTGATGGAAATATTATCAGAAATAATTCTTTTTTTTATAAAAATAATGAAAATAATAAAGGATTAAATAAAAGTCTTAATAATAGTTATAGTAATTTAAATAATAGTTTTAATAATATGTCAAATGTTACTCTTATTAGATTAGAAGATTTAATTGTTTTAGAAGATAAACTTTACAAAATTGTTGAAAGCTTTAAAAATATTAAAGATGTTAGAAGATTTATTGTTGATTGGTGGACTTTTTATAATTATACTCCGTTTAAAGGAAATTTTGAATATTTTTTTAATGAACATCATGAAAAAGTTATTTCTCATGAAAGTTGTTTATTGGAATTTTTATCTATTATTATAATTTATGAAGCTTTAGGTGAAGGAAATATTAGTAAAAATGATATTAATAAATTACAAAATTTAATTTATTGGATTCATCAAAATTATTTAATTATATGTGATTATGTTTTATATACTATTAATGAGGTAAAAAGAAATCTTTGGGTTACTAAATTAAAAAATATTGTTTTATCTAAAATTACAAGAAAAATCAATAAAGATGAAAATATAGATTTACTTAAAATAGGTAATAAAAACATTATGATAATGATAAAAAATATTTTAACAATTTTTTCAAATAGTCAAACAATGAATATAAATGTATATACTTATTATTTAAATAAATCACAAGAAACATCAATAAATACATTAAATGAATATTTCAAAAAAAAAATAAATGAAAATGCATATAAAAAAATTGAAAATTTCCATTATTCCAAAATATTAAATTCATCATCAAATCATAATAAATCATTTTCAAATTCAATAATTCTCTCATCTCAAATAAATCATAATAAAAGTAAAAATATTCCTATAAAAGAAAAAATACCATACCTCTCAAATAAAAAAGACAGAAAAAAAGTATTTACATTAGTTTTAGATTTAGATGAAACATTAATAAGTTTTAGAAGAGATGAAAATGGAAGAGGAATATTAAAGACTCGTCCTTATCTTCAACAATTTTTAATTGAAATGAGTAAAAAATATGAATTAATAATATTTACAGCTGGAACAAAAGAATATGCTGATCCTATTCTTGATTTAATTGATAAGAAAAAAATATTTTTTGATAAAAGATTATATAGAAATCATGCTATTATTAAAGATGATATTTATATTAAAGATTTAAGTAAACTTGGAAGAGATTTATCTAAAGTTATTATTTTAGATAATATGCCCCAAAATTATGAATTACAAAAAGAAAATGGTATTTTTATTAGGAATTATTATGGTGATGATAAAGATGATAATGCTTTAAGAGAATTAATTCCTATTTTAAATAAAATTGCAAAAAATCCTAAAAATGATGTTAGAGAAGAGTTAAAAAAAATGAAAGAAGAAATTTTTTCAAAAATAACAACGAATTTAAATGGATAATTATAGTATTTATTATATAATATTTATATTTTTTTTTTGATTTTTTGATATAAAAATTATGAATCAAAAAAAATAAAACAATCAATTTAAATAATGGGTATAATTAGTTATTTATAAGTTATAAAGATTTTATTTTTTTTAAACTAATAAACAATAATATAAATTTTAATAAACACTAAATTTAATAATAAAAAATAAAAAAATAAAAATAAAAAAATGAAATCTTCTTATTTAAAAGACCAAAAACATGTAGAAAACAAAATAATAGAAAAATACTTAAAATCTGGATTTGAATCATTAAATATAGAAGAATTAGCAATAACAATAATAAGTCCATCATTTGAAAGATCATATAAATCTCAAACTGGAACAGAATGGCCAAAAGAACACAAAAAAAAAGCATTAGAACGACTCAGAAAAGCAAAATTTAATATTCAATGGAGTTTAAATCAAAATAAAAAAAATATTCCAATGCATTCAAAATTTAAAGAAATAATAAATATATGTGGAAAAGATAATGAACAAAAATTAAATGAAATTTTTAGAGAAAATGCTCAATATATGCAAGAAATAATAAACACAGTAGATGATAATAAAAAAAGTTTACTTCATATTTCAGCAAAAAGAGGAAATGTAAAAATGATAAAATTTTTAATAACAAAAGGATTTAGTATTTTTTCACGTGATAAATATTTAAGAACTCCTTTTTTAATAAGTTGTCAATTTGGTAGATTAAAAGCAGCAGAAGAATTATTAAATTATGGAAGTGAAATTTTTGCAAAGGATTCAATAGGAAGAACAAGTTTACATTTTGCAGTTTGTAGTGATTCTTCACTTTTAGTAAAATTAATTATAGAAAAGGAAAAAAGTTTAATATTTTCTAAAGATACTTATGGAAGAACTCCTTTACATTATGTAGTATTTAATTCAAATAGTTTTCAAGTTGAAATGGCAAAAATGTTACTTGATAATGGAAGTGATGTTAATTGTTTAGATGAAGAAAATATGACTCCTTTACATTTTGCTGCTGAAAATGGAAAAGGGAAAATTATACCAATTTTAATGAAAAGTGGTGCTGATCCTTTATTAATTTGTAATAGAGATAATAAAAATAGTTTGGATTTAGCTTGTAATGAAAGAATTAGAGAATTAATTATTAAATTTAGTAATGGAGAATATAAAAGTGAAATTAATCAAAAGAAATTAAAAGGTAAAATTGAAAATGGGGATATTCATAATAGAAGTAATGGTAATAGTTTTAGAAATGGTAGAAAAAATAATTATAATGGGAATAATGAAGTTAATTTAGATTATAATGATGATTTAATGTATAATATGAATAGAAATAAATTAATTTCTTTTTTGAAAAATATTCAAGATTATGGAATTAAAACTCAAGAACATTTAGTTAAACCTGAATTATATAGTGGAAGTTGGTTGGAAAAAGTTAATAATATTAGTGAATTATATAAATTTTTTGAAAAATATACTCCTCATGAAAGTGCTTTAGCTATTTATAATATTATGATACCTTTTGTTAATCCTTTACCTAAAAGTAAAGATGGAGAAAAAAATATGAATTTATTTTTTAATAAACCTAAAAGAGGAAGTCTTCAAATTCAAAGTACTAATAATGTTATATCAAGTAATAATAATATTGGATTTAGTTCTATTCAAAATTTTACTCAATCATATAATCAAAATAATCAAAATAATACTAATACAAATGAAATTAATACAAATGTTAATAATAATGTTGGTACTAATGTTAATGATAATAATGTTGGTACTGATGTTAATTATAATTATTATGATGAAGATATGGATGAAATGAATATTTTAAATGAACAAAGAAAAGAAATTTTGGATTTAAAGAATCAAATTAATGATTTAAATAAAAAAATAGAAGAAGAAAAGAAAAATAAAGAAAGAGCAGATGTTATAAAAGTAAAATTAGAAATTGAAAAAGTAAAAAATGAAAATGAAATGTTACAAAATCAAGAAGAAAATTTAATAAACCAAAAAAATATATTATTAGATAATATTAAAAAATATGAGGAATTAACTTCAAAATTAGAAGAAAAAGAACAATATCAAAAAGAAACAATAATAAATAATTTAAATTCTCAATTACAAGATATGAATAATAAAATTGAACAAATGAAAAATGTAAAAGTTAATAATGTTCAAACATCAAGATTTAGAAGTAATTCTCCTTCTTATAGAACATTTTTATCTAATCAAAATTTAAATTTTTATGAAGAAATGCATATTTTAACTTTTTGTCAATTAGCAGAAAGAGATGAAGGATTATTTGATATTTTAATAAAATTTGATAAAGATAATGATATGCATATTTTAAAAAATGAATTTTTAGAAGTTTTAAATTATTTAAATTTACCTTTTGAATATAGAGATACTGTTATTAAATTAGTTGGTTTTGATAAAAATATGAAATTATCAATTAATAAAATAGTTAATTTAATTTATAATAGAGAAGAAAGTAAAGTTTGTTTATTAAATAAATGTTTATTTAATATTGCAAATAAAATTATTGATGTTGGAAAAAATATTGATGATTTATGTAATGATTTAAATAATAAAGCACAAGGAAATATTATAACTTATGAAGTTGCTGCACCTATATTTATTAATAATTATTTTATTAGAGAAGAAGATGTTTATAATTTATTTAATTATTGGTCAAGTACTGACTCAATGTTAATGAATTCATCAATAAAAAATTTATCTAATACTATGAATAATACAATTGATATTGAATCTTTTAAAAATAAAATTGAGGAAAGAAAAAAAATAATTGATTTTATTGATGATAAATATGGAAAACAACAAAATCAATTTAAAAATACAATTATTATGAATCAAAATTTTAATGAAACAGATAAAACTAAACAAAATGAAAATTATCATACATTTAGTAATAATAATAATAGTAACAGTAATAGTAATAGTAATAATAATAATAATAAAGACTTAACAAATAAATCGGACATTTATAAATCTGATATTTATAAACAAGATAATGAAAAAACAAATAACAATCATAAACAAAATTATCAAAATATAAATAATGAAAAATCATTAAATAAAACTAATACTCTAACAAAAAAAAAAAAAGAAGATGAAGAAGAAATTTATAATGAATTCGACAATGAAGAAGTTGAAGAAAATAATAATATAGAAGATAATAATAATCAAATAGAAGATAATTATTCATATAATGAAGAAAATGAAAATAAAAATATAGGAAATGTTGAAGAAGAAGAAAATGAAAAAGAAGAAATAGTAAATAAAAAAGAATCAAATGAATTAATTGAATCAAATGAAGTAGAAGATTCAGAACAATCTAAAATAAAATCAAAAAATACAACCTCATCAATATTAGAAGTAAGTAATATAAATGAAAAATTAGTAAATTCAACTTTAAAAAAATCATCATCATCTTCAAATAAAACAAAAACTTATAAAAATAATAATAGTAATATTAATGAAGAAGAAGAAGGTGAAAATGAAGAATTATTAAAATCAAAACAAGAAAGTATAAAAAATAAGAAAAAAAAAGATTCATCAATAAAACAAACAAAAATAGATCCAAATGAAAAATTTAACGGAGAATTAAAAATTCAAGTATTAAATGTTGAAAATTTAACCTTACCAAAAAATATAAAAAGTCCATATGTATTTAATTTAAAATTATCAATTGATGGATTTGATCAAACAGCAAGAAGTAAAGAAATAATAACAGATGATTTAAATGATATAACATTTAATTGGTCAACTCGTGTTTTATTAAAAGATAGAACATTAAAAGATATGGGTTCAGTTATTAAAATAAGTTTAGAAAAAAATTCAAATAATAAAATAGGTGAAAGTTCAATTAATTGGATTAATTGTTTAAATAAACAAAATTATGATCAATATATTATAGATGAAAAATGTCAATTATTAAATAAGAAACATAACCCTATTGGTTATATTAAAATAATGGCAAAATTTATTCCATTTGGATTTAAGAGTTCAAATTATGAAAAAAATGGAAAAAGAAAAAAACCAGAAACTTCAAATAATACAATAAAAGAAGAAAGTATGAATGAATCACAAGTTTCAAAAAAAAATAAAACTACAAAAGATGATAATATTGAAGAAAATAATAGTAAATCAATTTCAAATGATGAAATTACACTTGTTAAAGAATTTGATATTGAAATTAATTCTATATCAAAAGTTGAAAATGATAATATGTATTTATGTATTAATTCTAAAGTAAATGAAGAAGAAAATGAAATTTATTCATCAAAAGATGAAAATAATATAAAAGATATTATTAATAAATTGCCATTTACTTTAAGAGCAACTGCTTATAGTTCTTCAAAAGAAAAAAATATTCAAATTATTATTCAATTTAAAAAAAATGATGATGATTCTATTATTTGTGAAGGTATTGTCAATTTAAATAATAAAGAAAAGAATTTAACTGTTTCAAAAAAAATAAAATTAAGTGGTGAAGAAAATGTTGAAATGAAAGTTAAATTTACAATAAATACAACAGGAGAAAATGATTAATTATTTTTTTTTTATTTTTTCTTAAAAAAATATAATATAATATAATTTAAAATTTATTTTATTTTTTTATTTTTCCACTTAAGAAAATAATAATAATATCTTTTAAAAATAAATATTATTAAAATTTATATTTTTAATTCCTTAATCATTATTAAAGTTCATAATTATAAAAATAATGATTATTTTGATTACAAATTAAAAATAAAAAAAAGTTAAAATTAACGATAAAATTTTTTCAAAATAAACTCTTCTTTAATAGCTTTAAAAACATCTTCAACAGGTAACATAGCATCAACTCTAATAAACTTATCTAAAACTTCAAAATCAATAAAAGTAGGTTTAGTTTCTCTTTGAAATTGAGCAATTCTTTTTTTAGCTTCTTCTTCAGTAACATGATCTTCTTGAGTAGCTAATTGTCTAATTTTCATTTGTTCAACAGGAAGATCAAAATATAAAACAGTATATAATTCAACCAAATTATCATTAGTTTGTCTAAACCATTCTTGAACATCATTTTTATTTCTTGGAAAACCTTCTAATAAAACTTTATCTTCATCTAATTTTTTAACAACTAATTGAATAAAAGTAACTAATTTTAGTGATTCAATTTCTTTTTTTTCTTCAACATATTCTTTATTTATTAAATCCCATCCTTGAATTACTCTTAATTTAATTACATAATGTATTATTTCTGGAATTGTTAATAATCTAAAACCAAATTCTTCTGCTATTCTTTTACATTGTGTTCTTTTTCCACTTCCTGGACCACCTACTACGAAAACATAACGTGTTTTTTCAAGAAGTTGAATTTCTGCTTGATTTTTTATTACTGCTTTTTTACCCATACAACCCATTTTTTTTTTAAAATTTTTTTTTAATAAAAATTATAAAGAATTATAATTATATTTTTATATAAAAAAATAAAATATGAATATATGAATGATTTATTAAAAGGAAAATTGATTATTATATTTTTTTATTAGAAAAATTCTATTATTAAATAAAAATTAAATATAATAAAAGATAATTTTTTTTTAAATTTATAATTTTATTTATATTATACAAATTAAATTTTTGTCTAATATTCTTTTTATATTAAATTCTTAATTTTTTTTAGAACAATATTTATTTTCTATTAAAATTCAAAAAGATTAATAGATTAAAATAGATTTATTAAAAGTTAAATCATAATAATTGAAATAATAACATAATTTTTTATTTTAAATTTTAATTTAAGGTTGAATTTGAATGTTGAGTTTGGTCTTCTGAAATTTTTTTTTTTAAATCTTTGAATAATTGAGAAATTTCTTCAGACTTATAATTTAGTAAAGAAATATAAAAATTGTTAATTCTTTGTTTAAAATTATTATCATAATTTGGATTTTTAGTTATTTCTAAAGAAATAGAAGGAGATGAAAAATTATCATTATCACTAATAATTATGTTAGAATTACTAGATTTAGGCTCTGAACCTGGATCCTCATCAATATTGTTTGTTGAATTGTCATTATTTCCAAATATTTGATTATATTTTTTTTCTATACCTAATGAAATATTTCTTTTTTTATCTATTTCAATTAAATAACTAAAAGTTTTTTTAATATTTTCAGATGTTATTGGACTTATTAATTTAAGTGCATTATTAATAAGTTCATCCATTTTATATATTAATTAAATATCAATTATTTCAAGCATTATTTTTTAATTTTATTTAATTATTTTTCATAAAAATAATTTTTTTTATTTTTTTGTTATCAATAATAAATAAATATTTATATAATTTAAATACTTAATTTTTCTAATAATATAAAATAAAAGAATATTAATTGGCATTCATATCATATTTACATTTTAAAAATTAATCATGTTCATTCAAAGGATTAATATTTTTTTTATCTTAAAATAAGTTAAAATGTAATTTTAGTTTTTTTATGTTTAAATTTTTTAAAATTAATTTATGAAAAAAATGAATTTATTTAAAGTATAGATTCATTTTTCTAATAAATTGTATGTTTCTATTCATTTTAAATATTATATTATTACTTAAAAATAATAAAAATATCTACAATTCAATTAAAAGAAATAATATTTTTTATTGATTGTCATGATAACTAATTTTAATTTTTTTTTCCTTTTAATATAATTGTTACCTTATTTATTACTTTGTTCAATAAATTAGAAATATATTGATTTCTTTCTGATTAAAATGAAATCAATTTTTGAACTTTTTTCTATTATATTAGTTATTAAATTTTGTTTTAATTTTCTTCTAATTAATAATACTTGAAATAAAAATATAATTATATTATTGAAAATATTCAAATGTTTTTGAAAATTCGAGCTAGAATCATTAAATCGTATCACAATAAATGAATGTCATTAAAATATAAATTCCTTTTGATTTAAATCTTTTTGATAAGTAATTATATTGACCACAAAAATTTATATTAATATAATTATATAAACAATTAAAAAATTTAAATTATTCATCAACTTTTTTATATTTTTCAAAAATTAAATTTGGAAATATTTAATTTATTTCTTTTTATTTTTATATATTTTTGTTTTTTTTAGATAATAATATGGTTTTAAAATTTTTGAAATTTAATTTTTTAATTATTTATTAAAATACATAAATACTTATCAAAAGTAATATATTAAAAAGTAAAAAATTCAATTTATTATTATAAACTTTTTTAATGGGGATTGGGGATTGGGGATTGGGGATTGGG
>JAJMZS010000067.1:0-19252 GCA_023807205.1 Isotricha prostoma | reverse complement strand
AATCCCCAATCCCCAATCCCCATGATATTTTTTTATAAAATTAAATTTTCATTATTTTTAAGACCGAAAAGTCAAATTTTAAGAAAATATTATTTAATATAGTTATATATAATATAAAAAATGAATAATTTAAAATAAATAATTTTTAAATTGAGTTAAAAAGATTTAAATAAAAAATTTGAATTATTCATAATTTGTTTTATAGAAAGATAAAATATCTTATTGTTAAAACAAAAAAATTATAATTAAAGTAAAGTAACAAATTAAATATCATTTCCGTTTTGATTCATGTTATTATTATTTCTATTATTAATAACAGAACCAACTTTCTCAACCCAAGGATTTCTATCTAAAGGACATTTATCATTACCACTTTCTAACCATTTATAAATACAATGTAAATGAAAAAAATGTCCACAATTTCCTTCAATAGGTGGACAATCATCTCCAGGAATTTTACATTCTGGACAAGGACATTCATATGGATTCATACAGATTGTACAATTATTATTATCTCCTAAATTCCAATTCCAACTTCCAACTAAATTCAATTTATTAATTTTAACTTTCATTTTTTATTTTTTAATTTTTAAAATTTAAAAAACATTAAAAAAATATTCTAAATTAAATTATTAAAATAATGAAGAAAGAATTTCCCGCTGAAACAGAAAATGAAAAAATAGATTTATATAAATTATTAAATGTAAATAAAACATCTTCAAAAGAAGAAATAAGGAAAAATTTTAGAAAATTAGTATTAATAATTCATCCTGATAAGAATCCAAATGATCCAAATGCAAGTGAGAAATTTAGAAATTTAAATAATGCATATAAGATATTAATGAATGATGAAAAGAGAAAAATATATGATGAAACTGGAGAATATGATGAAAATGAAGATGGAACAATTGATATTGATAATACTTATAATTATTATAGGGAAATTTATCCTAGATTAAAAATTGAAGATATTGAAAATTTTTCTATTAAATATAGAGAAAGTGATATGGAAAAGGAAGATTTAATTAATTTTTATAATGATAATAATGGAGATATTACTTTATTATTAGAAGCTATTCCACTTTCTAGAAATAATGATGTTGAAAGATTTATTAAAATTTATGAAGATTTAATTAAAAAGAAAAAAATTAAGAAATTTGATTTATTTATTAAAAGTAAAAGAAATATTAAGTTATTAGATGAAGATGAAGATGAAAAAAAAGAAGCTGAAGATACTTTAAATGATTTAAAACAACAAATTATGCTTAATCATAAAAAAAGAAGTGAGATTAATTATTTTGATAAATTAACGAAGAAATATGTAAATAATGAAGATGAATTTTATGATGATATTGATGATGAAGAATTTAAAAAAATTCAAAATGAAATGATGGGAAAAAAACAGAAAAAAAAAGTGACCAAAAAAAAACAAAAAAAATAAAAAAACATAATTAAGATGAATAAAAAAAAATAAAAAAAATAATAAAATAAAATAAAATAAAATAAAATAATAAATAAAAAAAATAATATAAAAAATAAATATCAGAAATTAAAAACTCTAAATAAAATTTTTTATAAATGTAAATTAATTAAAAAAATTAAATGCAAAATAAATATGAAGTAATAGGAGTAGTAGGCGAAGGTGCCTATGGAATAGTATATAAATGTAGAAACAAAGAAACAAATGAATATGTAGCAATAAAAAAATTTAAAGAATCAGATGATGAAATAGTAAAAAAAACAATGAAAAGAGAATTAAAAATGTTAAAGCAACTAAAACATGAAAACATAGTAGAATTTAAAGAAGCATTTAAAAAGAAAAAAAACTTATATTTAGTCTTTGAATACGTTGATAGAAATTTATTAGAACTTCTTCAATCAAAACCAAATGGTTTAGATCAACTTTTAATAAAAAATTTAATATTTCAATTATGTAAATCAATAAAATACCTTCATCAAAATAATATTATTCATAGAGATATTAAACCAGAAAATTTATTAGTAGATAATAAAATGAATTTAAAATTATGTGATTTTGGTTTTGCTCGTAAAATTGAATTAAATTCTAATATTCCTATAACTGATTATGTTGCTACAAGATGGTATCGTTCACCTGAATTATTGTTAACTGGAGGAATTTATGGTCCTGAAGTTGATTTTTGGGCTATTGGTTGTATTATGGGAGAATTAAGTGATGGTAATCCACTCTTTCCTGGAGAAAATGAAGTTGATCAATTAAATTGTATTCAGAAAGTTCTTGGGAATTTTGGACAAAATGAACTTAATTTGTTTTATAGTAATCCTATTTTTGAAGGGAAAATTCTTGGGAAAGTTTATAAACCTGAAACACTTGAAGGAAGATATTTTGGAAAATTAAATAAGGTTGCTATTTCTTTTTTAAAAGGTTTGTTGGAAGTTGATCCTAAGAAAAGGTTAAATGCTAATAATGTTTTTTTACATCCTTATCTTAAGGAATTAGCTGAAAAAGAAAGTTGGAATATTAATTATATTCAAAATATTAATAATGAAAATACTAAACATAATAAACATAATAATCATAATAAAAATAATAATCATCAAAATAATAATATAATTAATAACAAGAATAATCAAAATAATAATACTAATTTTAATAATAACAATAATAATAGCATTAATAATAATAATCACATTAATATGAATAATAATAGTATTATTAATAATAATCACATTAATATGAATAATAATAGTATTATTAATAATAATCACAGTAACATGAATAATAATGGTAATAGTAATATTAATGATATCAATAATAATAACAATAATATCAGTAATAATAATAATAATAACAATAACAATAATAACAATGATTATAATAATAAAAGTAATAAAAATACCAATAATAACAGTAATAATAATAATAACATTAATAACAATAATAACAGTACTAACAATATTAACAATAATAAATATAATACTAATATTAATTTTAATAACAATAATCATAGTAATAGAGAAGGAAACTATTTTTCTAGAGTAAAAAAAGTTAATGTACAAAATAATTCAATGAAAAATATTAGAAGAAAAATAAAAAATGAATCTAATTCAGACCTAAGTGAAATAATTAAAACACCAAAAATAATTCAAAGTGACAACAATAATTTAACTTTAGTAAAAGTTATTCCTCCAGAAAAAGAGGAAAAATCAGAAAGAACAACTAACATAAATATAATAAATTATAATATATTTAATAACATTCCTCAGGATTCAAAAGAAAAAAAAAATGTAAGTCAAAAAACAATTCATTATAATCAAGAAATAAATTTAACACCATTAAAACATAATTCAAATAGTATACCAAAGAAAAATTTTAATTTATCATTTAATAATACAATGTCAATAATAAAATCACCATCAAAATTAAAAGATGTTAAAGAAAAAAAGTTAAATTCAATATATAGTTATTCATCAATGAATATATCAAAAAAAAAATCTAATTCAAATAATGAATCAGATTTATATAAAACATTTTTTAAAAACAATAACAATAATCATAATGATATATACAATTATAATATAAACACACATTTCGAAGATAATAAATATAAAAAAAATATAAAAGTAGATAAAATAAATAAAATTTATCAAAATAATAATATAAAAAATGCAATTATATATGAAGATTTAGAATATTCTCCTCCTCAACATTATAAATTAAAACCAAATAAAATTTTAAATAAAAATTCAATCAATTCATTATATTTTTCAAGACATCACAAAAATAAAGCATTTTCTTATTCTATTTATGGTAATTTTGATATTAGGAAAAATAAATTTTCTTTGCCAATTTTAAAAAAAAGAGGTTCAGGATATGTTTAATATTATTTTATGTTTAATTATAAATAAGTAAAAGTAAATTAGATTATATTTTTTTACTTGATTATTTATATTTATATAAATATTTATAATAAATAAAATTAAAATATTTAATATTTATTATTTCATAATTTTTTCAAATTGAATTTTTATTTCATCTTTTTCTTTTTTTGACATTTTTATCCATAAATCAAATTTTTGAGATAATTTTTTTTTATTTACTTTATTTAATAAAGATATTTTATGTAAAATTTCATTTGGTTTAATTTCAACTATATTTATTTCAAATATAATATCTTTAATAAGAAAATATTCATAATAATTATTAATCCCATATTCATTTAATAAATCTTTAATAGTTAATATTTGATTTTGATTTTCATCAATTTCTTTTTTATCTGAATTTCTTAAATATCTCATATGACTTTTATCTTTTTTTAATTTAATTAATTTATCTTTATATAACATTATTGCAGTAAAAACTTGATTTTCATAATTTTTTCTTTTTTTAAAAAATTCACTTTCCTTTTCATCACTAATAAAAATATTTTTTTTAATAATTAAATTAATTTCTCCATTTTCTCCTTTTTTAACTTTACAATTTTTATTATGATATTTATCAGCAAAACTTTTTTTTTTAAATTCTTTTATTAAATTAATATCATGTGAAAAATCTTGAAAAAAAGAAGTTAAATTTTCAATTTCTCTTTTACAAAAAGGTGAAATATCATCAATACTTAAAGGTTGAGTTAATATAAATAATTTTTTTTTTGGATGTTTTTCTTTAATTGAATCAGTAATAATTTTTCTTATTTCTTCTTTTAAAATAAAAGCAATTAATTCAATATTATTAAAATCTCTTAATTCATTTGGAAAAGGATTTCCAATAACATTTTGAATATAATTTTGAAATGTCTTTTTTCCTTTTGATAAAAAATTATGTTGTCTACAATTAAAATATTCTTCATATTGTTTTTTATCCATTTGTTCTGTTCTTTCACTTTGAAATGTTGTGTTTTCAATATAAAAATCATCTTTATTTGTTAAAAAAGAATTTTTTTTTATTCCATTTTTATTCTTTTCATCAGAATCAATACCAAAATTATCTTCTTCTTCTTCTAATAATAAATCATTTATTCCATTATTTAAATTATTATTATTTATATTTTTTTTACTTTCTTCATCATTTGAATCTTCATTTGATTCTTTTCCTTGAATTATATTATTTCTAAATTTTAATTTTTTATAATTATGTAATTTTTCATATTCATAATTAAAAAAATGTTCGATTATTTTTTTAAAATCACATTCATTTAAAATTTTTCCTAAATTAATTAAAAATTCTCTTATAAAATTTTCCATATATAAAATAGTTTTATTATTTGAATTAAATGTATCTCCAAAAGCAAACATTATTTTTTTAATACTACTAAAATAAATTAATTCTTCTTTATCAATATCACTTTCATTATCTTGTACCATTAAATCATTTATCTTTTCAAAGTCATTTGGTTTTAATGATGAAGGAAAAAGTGAATTTAATGAATATTTCACTTCATGAATCCATAAAGGTTTATTTGAGTTTGGTGTTTTAATTTCTATTTTTTCAATATCTTCATTTTCATTATTTGTATTTTTTTTTCTTTTATTTCCTAACATTAAAATTAATATATATAAAAATATAGGTTATTTTTTATTTTATTTTATTTAAAATAAATCCAAATTAAAAAAATATATTATAGTAAAAATGAATGGAGAAGAAAAATTGAAAAATTTACGTAAATTAATGGAAGAAAGAAAATATGATGCATATATAATACCACATGGAGATCAACATGATGTAAAGAATATTATATAATAATAATTAAATATATTATTAATATAGAATGAATATATTGCAGAAGGAGATGAGAGAATAAAATTTATATCAAATTTTTCTGGAAGTAATGGAATTGGTTTAGTTACAAAAGACATTGCTTTAATGTGGACTGATGGAAGATATTATATTCAAATTGAAAAAGAATTATATGAAGGATGGAAAATGATGAAATGGGAAAGAGGAGAAATTACTTTAACTCAATATGTAGTTAAAAATTTACCAAAAGGAATTACTATTGCTTTCGATTATCATTTATTTACAAAAGGTAATTTTTTTATTTAATTATAAAAATTAGATACTGCTGATTCAATTATGTTGGTTTTAAAAGATTATAATATTGTTGATGATGAAAATAATATAATTGATGTTATTTGGGGTGAAAATAAACCAAAATATAAAAAAGATCCTGTAATTATTTTAACTATTGAATATACTGGTGACTCTGTATTACAAAAATATAAAAAAGTTTGTGAGTCAATAAATGAAGAAATTAAAATAATGGAAAATAATTTACTTAAAAAAACAAATAAAAAAATTGAAAAAAAAAGATATTTAATAACAAGATTAGATGATATTGCATGGATATTAAATTTAAGAGGACAAGATATTCCTTATAATCCAGTTTTCTTTTCATATGGTTTATTATATATGCATAATGATAATTATTATTTCCATTTATTTTCAGATAAATCAAAATTTGAAAGTGAAGAAATAAAAAAATATTTAGAAGAAAATAAAATAACTCTTCATGACTATGATGAAATCTACAAAGTTTTAAGTGTTTCCTCAGATGATACATTAACAATAATAGACACAGATAGTTCAAATTGTAGAATGTATAACATAATAGTAAAAAATGAAAGTAATTTAAATATAACAATACAAAAAGATATAATAGAACATATAAAATGTATAAAAAACCCAATAGAAATATCAGGATATAAAAAAAGTAATATTCGTGATTGTGTAGCTCTCCTAAAATTTTTTTCATGGATGGAACAAGAATTAATAACAAAACAAAGAACAGATTTAAACGAATATGAAATAGGACTTCAAAGTAAGAAATTCAGAGAAGAACAAGAACTTTTTATGGGAGAATCCTTTGCTCCAATATGTGCAGCAGGACCAAACGCTGCAATAATCCATTATTCACAAAATGAAAATTTACATAGTGACATGTCATTATCTCAATTAATCCTTTGTGATACTGGTGGACAATATAAAGATGGTACAACTGATATAACAAGAACAGTTCATTTTGGAAATGCAAAAGATAAAGAAAAAGAAATGTATACTAGAGTTTTATTAGGTAATTTATCTTTGGAAAGATTAATTTTTAAGAAAGGTTCTACTTTAAGAAATCTTGATACTGTCCCTAGAAGTTTTCTTATGCAAGTTGGTGAAGATTATAAACATGGAACTTCACATGGTGTTGGACACTTTTTAAATGTTCATGAAGGTCCTTATGGAGAACCTTTGAATGAAGGAAATGTTATTACTAATGAACCTGGGTATTATGAAAAGGATTCTTTTGGTATTAGAATTGAAAATAGTGTTTTAGTTGTTAAAAAAGAAAACAATAAATTAGGCTTTGAAAATTTGACTTATTTACCTTATGAAAGGAAATTAATTGATTTAAAATTACTTAGTAAGGATATGATAAATTATATTGATAATTTTCATAAGAAAGTTTATGAGATTTTGAGTCCTTTTGTTAAAGATGATGAAAAGGTTTTGGATTATTTAACAAGGAAAACTAAACCACTTAATGAAAAAGAGTAATTTTTGATATTTATTAAATAATAGATTAAATGATATTTAAACAAAAATATTTTTATTATTATTTTTATATAATTTAAAAGATATAAAAATGTTATTTTCAATAAAATCAATATCTATTTAAAATATTTTATTAATTCATTATTCAAATAGTTAATTAATAAATAATTAATTAATTATCATTATTATATATTGAAAGTCAAATAAAATCTTATAATATATTAATTGACGTATAATAATTATATTTTTAATAATTTTAATTTATAAAACAGAAAAAAAATGCTAAACAAATTTTTAAAAGAAGCGGATTTTACAGGAATAAAATTTCATATGTATTCAGGAGAAACATTAAAAAAAAAAACAGTATTTGGAGGTATAGTAACAATATTAATAGGAATATTTATAATTTCAATAATATTAGTATATAGTAAAAAGTTCATAATGAGAAAAAATCCTTCAGTAACAATTTCAATAGAAAACAATTTAAAATACGAATTTTTTGATTTAAAAAAAGAAAAAATTTTCTTTGCATTTAGAATAGAAGATTATGATGGAAGATATATAAATGAAACAAATATACTATATTTCAAAATATATTATTATACATCAAAAAATGAAAATGGAATATATAGAAAAAAAATATCTGAAGAATATTTATCATATCACATATGTAATGAAAGTGATTTTCAAAATACTAATTTATCAAATGCATTAGGTACATTATATTGTCCTGAATTTGGAGGAAAACAATTTGGTGGTTATTGGGATAGTCCTGATTTATATTATTTTGAAATCCAAGTTTATTTTTGTGAAAATGGTTCTCAATTTTCAATAAATAATACAAAATGTACTTCATTAACACAAATAAGAGACTTTTTAAATCAAGATAATCCTAAATTTTTTGCTTTTTATTATCCTTCAATTGAATTTAATCCATTATCTTATTATGAACCATTAAATATTAGATATAAAAATCATTATTATTGTTTAAGTTATAGATTACAAAGAAATGATGATATTTTTTTAAAAAAAACTATAATGAATGATAATAAAGGATGGATTTTTGATACAAGTCAAAATTTTTCTGTTTGGGGAATTGATTCTTTTCAATCTACATATTCTTATTTTTCTGATGAAGATTTAACAAATGAAGGTTCTTCTACAAAAATTTATGAAATTAATATATATAGTACTATTGAAAAAAATTATTATACGAGATATTATATGAAAGTTCAAAATGTTGTTGCTATTGTTGGTTCTTTATTAAATTTAGTTAGATATTTTTGTTCAAATATTTCTCATTTTATTGGGTTGAATATTCAAAAATTAGAAATTATTCAAAATTCTTTTAATTTTGAAGAAAAAAATAAAAAGAAAATTTTATTTCAAAAAAATCAAAATTTATCTAATCAAATTGTTACAAATAATTCTAAAGTTAAAAATGATTCTCCAGTTATAATTCCTAAAAATTCTAATAAACTTGTTAATGGAAATATTATTATTCAAAATAGTCTTTTTGAGTCATCAAATTTAGATGGCGAAAATAGTGTTCATTTAAAAAAAGAAAAAAAAAGTAACGTAACATCTTCTAATGCTTTATTAAACAAATTGCCAATTTCTTTAACTCAGAATACAGCTATTAATAATTTTATTAATACAAATACTAATCAAACTTTATCAAATAATTTAATTGTTAATAATAAAGATAAAGCTATAAATGAACAAAGTGGATATCAATTTTTGACTAATAAATCAAATTGTAGTCAAAAAAGTTCTGTTAATATTTATAAAGAAGATATTAATATAATATTTGTAATTATTAATAATATTAAATTAAAATTTTCATGTTGTTATAAAAAAAATACAAATTCTAAAAATAATACTTTAAGCTTATTAAATTGGTATTATATTTATTTAATTCAATCAGAAAGATATTTAGAAATAGTCAAAGAATTTGATTTTATTAAAAAATTAATTTTAAATAATCAACAAAATAGAAGTTTATTATTTTTAAAAAAGATAAATATAAACGATGAAAATGAAAAAGAAAATTTAATAAATATAAAAGATAATAATTTTGAAAATTCAGTTATTTCATATTTTAATGATTTATTGAAAAGGGCTAATTCTAATATATCTCGAACTGATTGGTTTATTATGGAAAATTTATCTGATAATTTAAAAAAAAATATTATATATTAATGTAAAATTTATTTTAATTATGTAATTTGATAAAAATAAAATATTAACTTTTATTTGTAATTCTTTTAAGCTATTATAATTTAAAAATCATTTAAAAAATTAATTTATTTTTTTCAATTTAAAATTTTTCCACTCTTATTAAATTAAATAATAAATTAAATTATTATTTTTTTATTTCTGATTCTTTAATTTACTATCTTGAAGATATTCAGCTTCAATATTTTTAATTAATCTTTTCTGAATTTTAGTTTCAATAAAGCAATTTTCAATACTTTCTAAATTATCATCTTTAAAAAATTCATTTTTCAACATATCATTAATTAAAAAATTAAGCATATCTTCATATTTTAATTTCATTAAATCTTTTTCAAAAGAATTAAGTGCTTTAATACCAACTTTCATTAATGATTTCCATCCACTTAAAATAAAATTATCTAAAATTCTAACAAGAACTTGAGGAGTTTCTTTTTGTTTAATATGTTGTCTAGAACTTAAAAATAAAGTAATAAACCAAGGTGGCATAAAAAAATGAACATCAACACTATTCATATTTAAATAAGAATATAATTCAGGTTCAAATAAAGAAATAAGTCTTTTAAAAACATAAAAAAATATTTTTAATTTTAATAAATCTTTTGCAAAAATAAGAGGATATTCAGTATTAATAAAAAAGGATAAAAATAAATAAAAAGCAGTTTCTTCATCAGTTAATTCTAAAATAAATTCAACAATATAATTCATTCCTTGACAATATTTAATTGTACCATTTAATGATGCTACTGAAATAAGGACATTTGATATTTTTTCTCTTACTTCTTCTGGATTTTCAACATCACCAACGTAAGTTCTTATTACATCTATTTTAACATCTGTTTTTATTTTCTCATCTGTTGCATTTTTTAATACTTCTTGATAATTATATTTTTTTTTTATTTCTTTTATTCCTAATAAATTTTCCCATATTTGAACACGAATTTTATTATCTATATTTTTTTCTCTTAATATTATCTTATATATTTTTTTTGATATTTTATTTCCTATTTTTTTATTTATTAACATTAAATTAATATAATTTCCTCTATCTAAAAATTTCAAACTCGAACTTATAATTTTAACAAATTTATCATCATTATCATATTTTCTATATTTAATATTTTTATTAACAGAATTCTCAATTTCATTTTGTAATAATCTTCTAACAGTATAATTAGAAACATTATTATAAGTAACATAAAAATTAATATATTCTTTAGAAATTCTATATTGTTCAGTTAAATCTGCAATCATATCTAAAGATTCTTCACTTGGAAAATTAAAAGCAGAAAAACTTGGAATATTATCTCTTATTATTGTTGCCATTTCTTGACTTGCTACTGAATCAACTATTGGTATTTTTGATATATCTATCATATTATAATCTTTTATTAATGTTACTATTCTACTTTTTCCTACTAAACTCTTTTTATATGCTTCACTATTTAATCCTAATTTTGTTCCTAATTTTGAAAAAATACTATTTTTTGACTCATTTGGTAATGTTAAATTTTTCATTCTTATTACGTAATCTTGAAGTTTATTTGCTAATTTTAATTCTATTATGTTTTTCCAAAATGTTTTTGTTCTAAAATATCTATTTCTTCCTAATATTGCTGAAAGGTATATTTTTTTATTTGTTTTTTGTTCTTGATAAAATATTCTTTCTGCTATGAATATTATTTTAAAATTTAATTCAAATTTTTTTATATATAAAGAATCATATGTTATTGCAATCCAACCTAAAATTTCTGCAAGATATTCTAAATTTTTCAAATTTAAAAATATTAAAGATGATTCTTTCTTTCTATCTAAAAGAATATCTAATAATTTCCTATCACAATTATTATTTGTATTTTTAATTAATTCAAAAATAGTTGCCATTTCAATATTTGAAATAGAGTCTATATTTAATAATTTATTAACAAATTCATTTATATAATTAATTAATTCTTGTTCATTAAAATTAGTAATCATATTTTCTTCATTTGTTACAACTTCAAAATTTAAAATTTCATCATTTATTTTATTATCTTTATAATACTCATTAAAAGGAATGAAATTTTCATTATTTAATCTTGGTTCATTTTCATTTTTTAAATATTTATTTATTTCTTGATTAGTTAACATTGTTTCTTTTTCACAAATTTCTTTTGAAGTTAAAGTATTTAATAAATTAATATATTCTTGATTATTTTTTTGAAACTCTTCCATATATATTTTATATTTATCCATTGAAGCTTTAATAAAATAAATTCTACTTTCTTCATTTCTTTTCATTTCTTTCATTAATTCAGCATATTTCTCATTAAATGTTTTAATATGTGTATTGTATCTTTCAAGTTCATATTTATATAATAATTCACTATTTTTAACTTGAGACATTAATTTTGTTTGAAAATCTTTTTCTGCAGTTGCTTCATCTGAAGTAAAAACTCCTTTTTTTTTATTTAATTTAATTTCCTCTAATTTAAATGAATATTTATAATATGATTTTTTTCTTATATCTAATAGATTACAATATTTATATAATTCATTTGATATAGATTTTAGTTTATTATATGTTTCTTGATACATTGATTTTTGATTTATTTTAAAATCTTCAAGAGGAGTTATTAATTCTTTTTCCATTTTTATTGCAATATTTACAGTTTGTAAAAGACACTTTTCAAAATTTTCTCTTATTTTATCTAAGTTATTAAATAATATTGATTTTTCTGCTAAGTTATTTTCTTCAATTGCTTTAAATTTATTATGAAAAGATGTACTTGCTTCTTTATAAAATAAAATTGATGATTTAAAAAAATTAATTAATCTACTAATTCCATTTAAATTATTTTGTGAATTATTATATAAATTCATATTTTCATCCTTGACATTCATTTTAAAATAAAAAAACATAAAATAAAAAAATAAAAATTAAAAAAAAAAAATAAAAAATGGAATTAGGAAAATTTGATAAATATAAATTAAAAAGCAAATTAAAATTCAGACCATTATATCCAGGTCAAAAAATAACAAAATCACCATATTTTAAAAATTGGAAAAATGAAAAATCAACAATAGAATGTAGATATTGTGGAGGACATACAAAAGAAAAATCAAATACAATATATTGTAATTGTGGTGCAGAAATTTGTGCAGCATGTTATAGAATATTAAATATAAAAGGTTCAAAAAAGCAAGAACAATTAATAAATGATAATGATTTTGAATATAATAATAAAATTCATAATTGTATTTGGGTATTAATTGAAATTTCAAGAGATTATGCTAGTGATGTTGAATATACAAATTGGCAACTTTTTGTTATTATTATAAGATATCTTTTTCTTTCTTCTTTTACTCTAACATCTAAATTTTATGAAAATTTTTCAAAAGATTTTAAATTGAATAATTCTCTTACAAAAATTTTATTATATCCTGTTTGTGTTCTTTATTTTATTTATAATATTCATTTTTTGGTAAAAATTTTACTTATTCCTTTGTTTATTCCTGGATCTTTTATTGAACATTTTAATACTGCTTTAATGTATAATTATGTATATTTGGAAAAAAGTCAATTAAGTGAATGGCCTTTTATTGGTTATATGGTAGTTTTTTAGTAAAAAAGAGAATTATAATTTATTGATAATAAATCAAATTTTTTTTGAAATGTTTGAGAAATAATAAATTATTTACCAAAAATTAAAATTATATTTAGTTATTTAGAATGAAAAATCTAATTATTATTTAATATTTATAATATAGTATATTATAATATAATAAATAATTTTTATATTTTAAACTTTTGAATTTTAATTTAAAATAAACATTTTTTCAGATAATATACACTAAGATCATTAATTATTGAATCATTTTTTGAAAAAATGTCTTTCTTTAACAATTCACATTTTTGAAAAGAATTTGAATTTTTAATTTTTTGAATAATTTGAATAAACTCATCTTCTTTTTGAGAATCTAATTTATATAAAAGAGAATCACAATTATCTTTTTTATAATTTTTATCAAAACTAAAAATAGCATAAGTAACTTTGCATTCTTTAGAAGTGAAAATAGAATTAATTTTAATAGAACAAAATATAATATTATTATTATTTTTTGATTGATAATTCATATCATTTAAATCAATATTATTTAATTGTTCATATAAATTATCATTATTATCATTAATTGTTTGAGCCTCATTTAAAATAATAGAAATAATATCTTGATTTTTAAAAGGAGTTTTAACAATATTTTCTTCATCATCAACTGAAACAGAATCACTTTCACTTTCAATTTCTTCTTTTATTTGAGTAAAATTATTTATATTTTTTATTTTATTTCTTATTTTATTTTTTATATTTTTATTTTTTTTTAGTTGACTTAACATTTTTTTTCTAGTTTCATTTTTTGAGAATAAATCTAATAAAGAATTGGCTTTTTGATTTTTATTTAATATTTGAGAATTATTTCCATCATTTAATGAAGTATTAAATTGTGTTTTTTTACTCTTTTTTGAATTAATATTTTTATTTTTTTTTGATTTAATATTTTGAGTTATATTATTGGTTAAGTTTTCACTTATTATTTTTTTTGGTTCATATTTTTTAATTGGAATATTTATTAAAGTAGATGGATCATCAATACATTGTTCAATTGTTCCTTTTTTATTTGAAAAGTCTTTTAAAAAATTTGCAAATAAAATTGGCTTTGCTGCTATATCTGATATATTTTCACTTTCATCTGAGATTAAATTTTGAGAGAGAAAATTAATATTTTGTGAAAACATAAATTGAATTTTTATAATTGAAAAATTTAATTTAAATTTGTTTAAATTTAATATTTTAAATATTAATAACTTTTTATTAATTCTAAATATTTAATATTTTTATTTAGTATATTTTTCATTTTTTTTTTCTTCTTCTTTCTCATTTACCATTAATTGTTCTATTTGTTTTATTATCTTTTCATCTTTTTCTATTGAATTTTGAATTTCTTTTGGATATATTTTCAATACATGTTTATCTAAATCACATAATTTTACAAAAATAAATAAAATAAAAAATAAAAGTCTTTTCATATTCCAATTATAAATAATGTCAAAAAAAAATATATAAATTAAAAAAATAATAATATATAAAATAATAAAACTAAATAAAAAAGTCTAAAAATTTAAAAATAAAAATCATATAAAAAATTAAAACCAAATAAAAAAACCTCCAAAAAAAAAATAAAAAAATTAAAAAACTTAATTTCTTTTTCTTCTTCCTAAACTTCTAAAATTTTTTTTTCCCTTTCTCCTAATTCCACTATTTCTACTATTATTTCTCCCAACATTTCTTCCTTTATTATTTCCACTATTTTTAACATTTCTTCTTCTTCCTTTAACATTATTAACTCTATTATTTCTCAAATTACTTTTTCCAGAAGTAGAATATTTAACATTAATAACTGAATTACCAACATTAGTATTATTAACTTTAGAAATTGCATTTTCTGCTTCTTCATGTTTTTCAAATTGAATATCTGCAGTTCCTAAACTTTCTCCTAATTTTGAAAAATGAATTCCACATCTTGTTAATTTTCCATATTGTTCAAATAATTTTTTTAATTGTTCATTTGTATATGATTTATCTAAATTTGTTATTAATAATCTCTTTCTTAAATCTTTATTTTGAGAATTATTTTTATTTTGATTTCTAACTCTTTTTTGATTTTGTCTTATATTTGATTGTCTTCTTCTTTTATATTGTTGTCTTTGAGAATTATATCTTTTATTTATGTTTCTTTTACGTGATTGTTTTTTACTTTCTTCTGCTAGTTCATCTAAGGTTTTGTTTAGTTTACTTTCCATTTTTTTTAAATTTTTTAAATTTGATATTTATATATTTTATTTTTTTAATTTTTTTTTTAATTTTTATATTTTTTTTTAATATTATATATCATATTATAATTTTATTATTTTCAATTTCAATATATAATACAATCCATAATATAATAATTTAATATTATAATTAATGAAAATTCTTATTACTTTTTTTTCTGCAACAGGAAAAACAAAAAAAGTAGCTGAAATAATATCAAAAGAATTAAATTCAGATTTATATGAAATAATACCAGAAAAAGAATACACAAGTGAAGATTTAAATGGATACAATGAAAAATCAAGAACTTATATAGAACATAATACAAAAGATTCAAGACCAAAAATAAAAGATAAAAATGCAAATATTGAAAAATATGATATAATCTTAATTGGTTTTCCAATATGGTGGCATATTGCACCTCCTATTATAAATACTTTTTTAGAAAAGTATAATTTTAAAGGAAAGAAAATTATTTTATTTGGTACTTCAATGTCAGAAGATTTTGGACAAACTATTTTATATTTAAAAGATTCTTGTAAAGGAAGTGAAATAATTGAGGGAAAAGTATTTAAGAAAATTAATGAAAATGAAATAAAAAAATTTGCTGCTAGTATAAAATAATAAATCTATATTTTATTATATAAAATTAAAATTTATTTTTTACCAAATTGATCTACAATAATATCTCAATATTTAATATTATAACTTTATATAATCTGATAGTTTAAAAATAAATTAAATCACCCAAAAATAATTTTACAATTATCATTAATTTTTTCAAACATTTTACCAACATGTTCTTTATTATTTTTTGAATCTTCTTTAATTTTTTCAATATCTTTTATATCTACATCAGTATGTTTAAAACTAAAATTTTTAATATTTAAACTAACAAGAGATTTACATTCATAAAACATACTTTTCATATTAACAACATTTTCAGTATTAAAAGAACTTAAATCTAAATTTGTCAAAGATGAACATTCATAAAACATAAATTTCATATCAGTACAATTAGTAGTATTAAAATGACTTAAATTAACACTTTTTAAAGATGAACATAATGAAAACATACTTCTTAAAGTAGTAACATTTCCAGTATCAAAATTATCAATATTTAAATGAATTAATGAACAACAACCATCAAACATACTTCTCATACAAGTAACTTTACTAGTATTAAAATTTGATAAATCTAAACTTTCTAAAGAAGAACAATCTTTAAACATTAAACTCATATCTGTAACATTATTAGTAATAAAATTAGATAAATTTAAATGTTTTATTTTTGAAGCATCAAAAAATAATGATTTCATATTAAAAACTTTACTTGTATCAAAATGAGTTACGTCTATAGTTTGTAATGTTAATATACTTGCAAATAATGTATTTATATCTGTTAATTGGTTTTTACATCCTATGATAATAGTATTTTTACCTTTGTGATTCATATCATAATCATAAACAGATTCCTTTTTTTCACCATTTAAATAAATGTCTACGTTTGCAGGTATTAATTTATAATTTTCATGATTATGATTCATTACACGAATTTTTTTTCCTAAAAATTCATTTGTAATATCATGTTCACATATAACGTAATTAGAATATTTAGATAAAATTTGACTTTTAACTAATACATTAGAACATCCCATTTTTTAATTTATTTTTTGGAAGTTATTTTTTACTACTATTTTTTTATTGGTTTTTTTATAATACAAACAATTTTATAATAATACAATTTATAATATTTATATTTTATAATATATTTTATTTTTAATTATTCAATAATTCATCTTCTAAACATGGAATGCATAAATCAAAATCACAAACACTACAATAATAACTTCTTTCTTCTTCAAATTGTAATAAACAATTATTACAAATCCAAAATGGTCTTAATGTTTTTACTAATACTAAAGGATGTTCATGTCTATTTATTTTTATTTGAAAATCGTTATTTATTTCATTATGGTTTTTTAATGCATTATTTTCATTTTTTAATTTATTAACTTTTTTTTTTAGTTCTAAATACTTTAATTTATAACTTAGATTAACACAATTTTTTTTACAATGTTCATTTAGTTCAAGATAAGGAATTTTTTCATTACATCCATTTTTACATTTGAATATAAGAATTGATAATAAATTATTCATTTTTTCACATTTTCTAAATTTAAAATTTGTACATTTAAATGGACAAGTTTTATTTTGTTTATTCCATTTTTCAATACATGAATTACAAAAACAGTTATTACAATTTATACATTCTACTGGCTCAAAAATTATTCCATTACAAATTGAACAAATTGCTTTATCTTCTATTTTTTCAAAATCATTTTTATTTATAATATCATTCTCATCTAAAAACATTTTTTATAATAAAATTAATATATTTAAAAATAAAAAATTATCATTTATAAAGTCTTATTTGTAAAACATTTTTTTTCTTTTTGATTAATTTGACTAAATAATGGTTTAAAAATTTGAATAATAAAAAAAGAGAGTAAAACTAATGCATTTGATCTAGTCATAAGAAAATATATAATAATAATACTCAATTTTAAATAATAAAATAAATTAAATTGTTCATTAATTAATTTTTTTATTAATAATAAACTTAAAAAAAATAAAGATTTTCTGAATAATAAGCCATATAAAAAACTGTTCCTTGATTAATTAAAAATAACAAAACATAAATTTTCCCTTTTTCTTCGGGTAAATCATTAATTAAATAAGATAAAATTATACAATTTAATAAATAATAACACCAGAAGAATATAAAGTAGTATATTCACAATTAACAAAATAAGATTTTGAATTGTTATTTGTTAAATTTTTTGATTTTTTCCAAGAATTTAAATCATATTCTAATTTTTCAATACATTCTTTTCCCAATTGATTTTCAAATAAAAAATTATTTAAATTTTCTTTTCTAATTCCATTTTATATAATTTATATCTCAATTTATTTTTTCTGGGTCTTGAGATTGATAAAAAAATTAAAATGCACTAAATATTTCTAGTTTAGTTCCAATTTTTTGTCCCATTAATGTATCATATACTCTATTTATTTTATTATTTGATGTTACTTTCATTCTATTATAAAAATCTGATAATGTTAAAATAACAATTGGACGAATACCAACTAAATATTATATTTACCTGTCTCTAATAATGAAGTTGAAGAAGACATTTAAATTTAATATAATAATTCATTAAATCAAATAAAACATTTTTTATTAATTTTAATAATAGATAATAAATAAATTTCATTTTCTTATTATATTTACATTTTAATTTGAATTAAAAATATATAATAATTAATGATATCTAAATAATTTTTCCATTATATAAATATTGAGATAATGTTTAATTTTTTTGAAATTATGAATTTAATGTTACAATCAGTTTAAAATATATTATTTTAATTATTTTTAATAGGCATATAATATTTTCTAATTTCAAAATTAATTTTAAATAATAAATTAAATGGAATTTTAATAAAATGTTATTTTTAAATTATTTTTTTAGATTATATATTAAGAATAACCTTTAAAATAAAATCAATAAGTAAATTTTTCTATTATTTTATTTTAATTGTTGGGGATTGGGGATTGGGGATTGGGGATTGGGGATTGGGGATTGGG
>JAJMZS010000066.1:0-19496 GCA_023807205.1 Isotricha prostoma | reverse complement strand
AATCCCCAATCCCCAATCCCCAATCCCCAATCCCCAATCCCCAAATAGTTAAAGATATTTTATTAAAATCAAAAAAATAATTTTTTTTAATATTTAAAAATAGTTAAAGATAATTTATTTAAATTAAAAAAATAATTTTTATAAATATTTAAAAATAGTTAAAGACATTTTATTTAAAGAAGAAATTAACTGTTTTTTAAAAAAATAATTTTGGTAAGAAAAATAAAAAAATATAATATCCTTTTTTTGAAAAAAGAAGATTAACTAAAAATATAAAAATAAATATAAAAATATTAAATTAACTATATCTTTCATTATTCTTTTTTATATTCACTATTTACAATATAAAAATTAAAATTATTTATAACATAAAGTAATAATGTTATTAAAAAAAAGAAAAATTTTTTAAATCCACATCTGTTTATATGAATAAATTTATAAATTATAATTTAAAAATCTTTTATTTTCATCATAAACCACTTATTTTCAATTTAATTAAATAAAATGAACATAAAAGTCTTTTTTTCACATGTCTTCTTAACTATTTTTAAAAAAATAATATATAATAACATATTATCTTCTCAAATTAATAATATATGATAGCATCAATAGCAGTAATAGGATTAACTGGAAGTGGTAAATCAACAATATCAAATACATTAATAAATAAAGAAAATGAATTTAAAGAAAGTAATAATGTTGAATCTGAAACTCTAGAAACAATTGGAAAAGAAGGAACATTTAATAATAGAAAAGTATATATAATTGATACACCAGGTTTATATGATTCACATGGAAGAGATAATGTTCATTTATTAGAAATGACAAATTTTATTAGAAATAGAAGAGATTTAAAATCTTTTTTAATTACTTTAAATTTTAACAATGATAGAATTGATGAAGCAAATTTGAGATTATTTCAAATTTTATCTAATATGTATCCAGGGAAAAAATGGTATAATCACATTTGTGTTGTTTGGACTAAATATTATTCTTATTTACCAGAAAATATAAAAAATCCAGAACCTAAAAAAACTGGTTTTAAAAGATTTTTAAAATTAAATTTTCCAGAAATTAATGATGAAGAAATTAATTCAATTCCTCAATTTTTTATTGATTCAATTGAAGCAAGAAATGAAAATTCTTATTTTAGAGAATATTTAAATCAATTAATTGATTGGACAAATGAATTAAATCCTATAATTGATAGTTTAGGAAATATTGTTGATGTAGATAAAGTAGTTAAATCAAAAATAGAAGAAATTGAAAAAGATTATATTAAAAGTACAAATGGAAGTTTAGAAGCAGGATTATTAAGTCAAGTAATTGTTGATAGAAAAAGATATAAATTAATTCATTATGATAATTCAATAAGTTATACTGATTATGATGATATTACAAATACAACAAAAATAAAAGAAATTAAAGTAAATGATAAAGAAAATCAATTTAGTAGAAAATATAATTTATTAAAGTTATATTTAATTAAAATTAAAATTTTGATATTAATTGAAATAAAATATAAAAAAATTTGATAAACAAAAAATTGATTTATTAATTACTTTATACTCTCAAATATTAGAGTTAAAAGAATGAAATAACTATATTGAATAAAAAATATAATATTTTTCAACAATTCCCTTTAATTTTAAAATTCTTAGATTTTATTTATTTATATTCAATTAAATTACTTAGAAAAGGATAATAATCCAAATTTATAAAGATACTTTATAAAAATAAATTAAATAAATATGTTTTAATAACAAAAAATAATAAAATATAAAGAGAAAAATTTAAAACAAAATAAAAGTTAATAAAAATTATTTCCATTTAAAATTTAAAAGATAACTATAATATTATTTTAATATTTTAAATTTTTTTTTCTGTGTTTATCCCTATTTTTGCAGCTGTAATATTATCTAATGTAAATGTATTTTTTAATGAACCAGAAGACATATTATATAATTTTTCCCATTTATCATTAAATATTTGAATATTATTTAAATCTGATTCTGAATTATTAAATTCATCTTCAATTCTTTTTTTTAATTCTATAAGATTCTTTTTTAATTCATAATCAATTTCAGAACCAATCATTTTTGCTTGTATTGCTTTATCTATACTTTCATATTTATTAATAAATTCATCATAATTTGAAATTGTATCAATCTCATTTAAATTATTAATATCATCAGGTAATAAATTAGCCATTGAAAATCTTTCTCCTTCTTCATTAATACCAAAAATTATATTTTCACAATTTCTACAAAATGGAGCACCTACAGATAAATTTTCCCCATTTCCAATCACAAATAATGTTACATATTTAAATTCTATTCCTGTATTTTCTAATATATTTTGCGTTCTTTGAATACATTCAAAATCAACTTCTCCATCAGTAACAATAAGTAAGTGTTCTCTATATTCTGGTTCTTGCTTTGCAATTTCAGCAATTAAATAAGATTCAGTTCCTCCATTACCTTCTAATTCTTCATTAAATTGATTTATCCTTTCTATATCAACTTTTTTATAACCAACAGAATCAATAGAACCCTCTGAATCCCACATATATATAATATCATCATCTTTATAATATTCTTCCATTATTTGATTTAATTCATCATGATATAATTTTACACCCGAAACAGAACCTGAACAATCAATTGCAAATAGAGTTTTCATATATTTAGGCTCAAGAATTTGTTTAAATTTCCATTTTTTAGTTTTATCTATTTTATATTCAAATGATTTTGGTCTATCAATTTGAATATGTGTACCATATTTTGCATATTTTTCAGCATTAGCCATCCATCCAATTATATTCTGAAAATATGTATAAGTACCTTGACTTTCAATATTAATAAAACATTTTGTAAAACCACAATCTATAATAATATCTCCATAATTATCTTCTCCACAATAAATTAAAGATATAATTCCATCATCATTATCAATAGCAAAAGGAATAAAAGGTTTAATTTTATCAGGTTCATTTTTAACATATGATATAGTAATCCCTTCAAATAATTGATAAATATTATGACATATTGAAGGACGTTTTTTTAATTTAAAATATTCTAAATTTCTATTAAATAATCCTTTTCCAATTTTATCTTTATTTCCAATTAAAATTCCTCCTCCTTCATGTTCATCTTCAATTTTAAATTTAACTTTCCCATAATTTTTAAAATTAGCTCTTTGTAAAAATAAATCTAATTGATAATGTAAACTTCCTCCTTCAGCTAAAAAAAAAAGACCTCCTCCAGATTCCCAATATTTAATTAAAACATCAATAAATTGTATTATTAAATGAGGATTATTTTTACTTTCATTTTCTTCATCTTGTTTAGGTAAAATTTCATATGGTGGACCACAAATAATCCATATTGAATAATAATCACAAACTCCTTCTTTTTCTGTATTTTTTTTTGTAATTTCATTAATAGCATCTTCATAATTTAATACAATTTTTAAATTAACTCCATAATAATCTGCAGCTTCCTTTAAACATAAATTACCTTTTTTATATGGTTCTAAAAGATATTTTGGACAAATATATCGTGATTCACTTTTACTCAAATCATATGTCCAAAGTTGAACAATTAAAATATTTTCTCCTTTTAAAAAATTTTTTTCATAACATGATCTCTGATTTATTTCTATTGTATTAATTTTTTCTTCGCTTGCTTCTCCAATTCTAAAATCAAATGATCTAAATTCAACAGTTTTTATTTGTGCAATTAAATCATGGAAAAAATAATCTGACCGCGAAATTCCTTCTATTAATTTTATTTCTTTTTTATTTAAATCATGTAAAATTGATATTTCTACTTCTTTAGTTGAATAATTATTAAATAATAAAGCAATTCCTTTAAATAAATCATTTGGATTTTTTGAATAAACTACTTTATTAAATAAATTTTCAATCCCTTTTGGAAAAATTCCAATTCCTATTCCAATCATTTCAATATCATTATATTGAGAATAACTTGAATAACGTTGAATTAATTTTTTTTCATTTAAATCAAAATATCCATCTGTTAAAACAAATATTATTTTTTTTTTTCAGGATACATTCTTCTTTTTAAATCAAAAGCTGTATAAATTGCAGAAGATAAATCAGATTTTTTTAAAGGATTATTTAAAATTATATATAATAATTTCCAAAGATTTTCTTTTTTATTAAGTGCATTAGAAGTTTTGACATTAAAACATAAAACAATTGGATTTTTTTTACCAGTTACAATTAAATCAAAATTTGGTAAATCTAAAATATATAAACCATTTAAAAGTACTTTAAGAGTTTCTATTGTATGTGAAATAGATAATTCATTTAAACAAGATATAGAAGTATCAATTACTACAGAAACTGAATAATTTCTTGTTAATCCACCTTTTTCTTCTAAAAATATAATTGGTTCAGATAATGGATTAATTAAAAATAAAAGAAAAGCATTTATATCAATCTCTAAACCAGAAGATGATAAAATTTTTTGAGTTCCTTTATTTGGTTCAAATATTATTTCTAATGATGCATCATTTTTATAAATTTTATTTTTATTTATAAATAGTTTATTAATATAACTACTATCTTTTACATTTATATCACATTTTGAATAATTTTTTATTTTATTTTTAATTTTTTCATATATATCTCCTTTATTTGGTCTTTCACTAAAATTATTTTTTTTTATAAATATTTTTTCATTTGGAGGAAATTCACATTGATTTAATTGTAATAATATTAAATTGTTTAAATTATAATCTTTATTATCAATTTCAAAAATAGGTTCTTTAGGTTCTTTATGTTCTTCAATAATATTTAAATTTTCATCCTCAATTTCTATTTTTTCTTGTAATTTATTGAAAATATTAATAACAACATTTATAACTTCTTCATGTGCTTTATCTATTTTTTCAATATCTAAAAATTTTCCAATTTTTATATAAGAAGAATTATCAGTTGAAATTTTTTCAAAAGAATTCCATATTTCTTCTATTATTTCTAAATCATTATTATTAATTATATCTGTTGGTGGAGAAAAAAAAAAGCCTAAAGAAATTTTATTATTATTTAAAAGTGTTTTATTCCATTCTTCTTTTAGAATTAAAGTTTCTTCTATTCCATCTGTAAACATAAAAATTATCATATTTTCCTTATCAATACTCATATTATCAATTGTAAATTTAATTGAATATGGATTTTATTTTTACATCTTCTAATTAAAGTACATTCAAGTAATATTTCAAGATAATAAATTGAATGTGGATCTTCAAAGTTTTTTACTATATAATAAATATCTCCTATTAATATTAAAGAATAAGGAATTTTTAAGAAATTCAATGCAATTGTTAATCCACATATTAAATAAATATTAAAAATTTTATTTTTTTCATTTATGTAAAAACTTGAATCAGATAAGATATTTACATAAATTTTTTCATTATTTATTTTTAATTTTGAGATTTTTTCTATTAAATCAAAAGCTAATATTTTACTATAATTATGATATTCAAATATAGGAAATTTGTTTTCTTCATATGAATAATTATCCTTTTTTTTTATACTTAAAGGATTTAATTTTTCAGAAATTTCTAATTCATTATTTAATACTTTATTATCTTTTATTTTTTCTATAATTTTTTTAATTCCTATTTCTCTAAAATATTCTGGATTATCCTCTATTATTTCATTATTATTATCATTATTAATATCATTATTATTATCATTATTATTATTAGCATTATTATTAGTATTATCATTATTATCATCTTCATTTTTTGCTTCAATCCTTTTTTTAGTATCATTATCATAGGGCAATCCAAAATTAACCTTTTTTTTCTCCTCAAATTTTTTATCATCATCCTTCAAATCAGATATTTTTTTATGATTTTTTTCATCATTTTTTTTAATTACAGATTGATTAACTAATTTATTTCTAGTTTCGAAAATATTATCTTCATTTTTTTTATTTTTATTTTTTTTTTTATTTATATCATTGTTTTTATTTTTATTTCCTAATTTATTTTGAAAAGGAATTTTTATATTAAACAAATTTGAAAACCATAAAGGAAAAATAGATATTTTAAATTCAACTCCTGCGTTGTCAAAAAGATTATAAATATTTATAAAACAATTTTGAAAATTTTTAATTTGATGTGAGAATATTGAATTATCATCTTCAGGAAATACTCTAAAAATTAAAAATAATTTTGCCGCCAATGCTTCAAATTTATATAAATCTTTTTTATTTTCTTTAAATAATGCATTAGTATAAAGAGGTAAAAATTCTGTCATTTTAATACAATTTGAAAGAAAATTATCAAAATTATCTAAAGTTATTATTTCTGGAAAATCTATATTTGGAATTTTATTTTCAAGATCTTTTAATATAAGTAAATTATTATTTTCGTTTAAAATTTTTTTATTTTCTTTTAAATCTTTCATTTTTTCATTTTTTGTTTTAATTTCAGGATGATAATTTTCTGTAATTAAAAATGCTTCATTACCTAAATTATCATATTGTTCTTTTATATTATTTTTATTTAAATAATTAATAATATCTTTTATTTCATAATTTGTATTTTTTTTTTTTTTTTCAAATTTTAATTCTTGTCCTTGTTCATTAGGTAAAAAATTAACATTTATTTTTTTTTCTATGTTTTCCATTTTTATTATCAAAGAATAAAAAGCTTCTTTTTGAGGTTTATAAATTGTAAATTCAACTTGAATATATTTCTTCCATTTTTTTTGACTTTCTTTATTAATTAAAGTAAATTTACACTTATCCTCAGAGTGTTTTTTATCAATTTCAAATTTTTCAAATGGAATGATAATTTTAAAATATAAAATTCCATTAAATATTACATTATTCTTATTCATTTTTATAGTAATATCTTTATTTGTATATTTTTGTTCATTAAAATCAAACACTTCTAAAGAATATTTAAAAGGAATATAATGTGTTTTAATTTCTATTGGAATAAAAAATGAATCAGTAATTCTAATTTTAAGAAGTAAATGAATATTATAACATTGATTTTTTTTTTCTGGAATAAATTTGATTGTAAAATTAGTATCTAATTGATTTATGATATAAGATTCATTTTCTGAATAAGATTCTAATTCATAATTAGATTTATTTGGTTTACATTCATTATCTTCTTGATAATCAATTTCAATTTTATATAAAAATGAGTTATCTGGATACTCATAATAATTTATTAAATTAAAAATAATATTTTCATCTTGAGAAAGATAATTTACATTAAATATATAATTATTATTTTCATATTTCATTGTATATTTATCACAAAATAAAAGAAAACTCAAAGGAATATATTCAATTAAGAAATTACATTTAATTTCTGATTCATTATATTTTAATTTTGTTTCTACTGTTATAATTTTTTCATCTTTTAAATACAGATTTAAAGGTGGAGTTATAGAAATTTTTATAAATTCTGTATTTTCAGAATCAATTTTAAAATTAGGTAAATCTTTTTCATTTTTATTAATAATTTCTATATCTATTTTAATTTGTTTAGTGAAAAATGTTGGAATTTTTACAATACCATCATTATTTTGTAAATTTAAAAATATTGGTTCAACATTTAATTGAATTATTTCAAAATTACTAATTAAATTATTTTGTGAATCCAATTTGATATATACTTGAGATAATATATTTGGATCTAATTTATCATAATTTAAAATCCAAGGTAAATATGATATTATACGATTCCAAAATGATTTTTCTATTTTTACACAATAATTTTTTGAATAAAATAAATACTCAGATTTAACTTTAGGATCCTTTAATATATCACTTAATTTTTCTAAAATTATTAAACAGTTTTCTAAATTTTTAATAATTTTTTTTTTTATACATAATAAATTTTTAGGATATTCATTTATATCATTAAATGATATTTGTGATAAATTATCAATAATTGATTTTATTTTCTTAATTAATTCATTTTTCTTTTTTTCATTTTCAAAAATATTTTTTAAATCATCTAAAATAAAATGAAATTCATTTTTCAATTCATCTTCTTTCTTTTTCCCAAAACATAAATGAATTTGGTTTTGATTTGAAAAATTATTCATTTTTTCATTATTAATTGATTCTTTATAATTATCCACAACAGAATAAATCTTAAATTCTTTTATTTTTAAATAATAATTTGTACTATCTATTTCTTTTTTAGTATTTTTATCTAAAATTTTATTAAATATCCATTTTTTTTCATCAAAAAAATAGTATCCTTTTAGAGAATCAATATCTATGTTTTTTTTTTTATTTCCTGATTTAAATTCAAATAATCTTTTTTGAAAATTTGAAATTCTAAAATCTAAATATTTAATTGTAATTATATTATCAGGATTAAAATATAAATTATAATTTTTATGATTTTTTTCCAATTTTTCAAGTATAACTCTTAAATTTTCTAAATTGTCCTGTTCTTTTGTTAAATCATCAAAATTGATTTTTTCCTTTAAATTCTTATATTTATATAAATAATTTATTAATTGATTATTTTTTTCTCTTATTTTCTTTTCATTTATTTCTTTTTTCACTTTTAATTGATTATCTTTTTTTTCATTTATTGTTTTTGTGATTATTTCAAAAAATTCATTTGAATATTCTTCAAGTTCTTTAATTATTTTATTAAAATCTAATATTATTGCATTTTTATTTTGACTAAATTGATTTTTTTTTTCCATTTCTTTTTTAATTATATTATTTGGCTCTAAAATAAATTCTAATACTCTTTTCATTTTAGAATCTTCTTTTGAATTTATGTCAATAGTAAATAAATTCATAAAAGAATCTTCAAAAACAATATCAAATAAATTCATAAAAATTTCATTCTCTTTATTAAATCTAATTTTATCAATTAATATATTATCTAAGGGTTTTTCATCCCAAATTTGTGATAAAAATTCATAAAGGTTTTGTAATTTTTGATCCTTTATTTTAGGAGGAACATTTTCTAATGTTAAATTTATTAAAAATTTTAGGTTAACATTTTCCTTTTCATTTAATTTTTCCATTATCTTTTTGTTTATATTTTCTGAAAATTTATGTTCAATTGGTTCATATATCACAAAATTTTTTGAAGTTATAATTCTTAAAAATATTGCAAATAAAGGAATTGAATAATTTTGAAATATTAAACCATTTTCCATTTCTTTCTTTAATTTTTGAGAATAAATATAATGTTTACATAACCAATAATAAAATGATGGATATTTTTGCATAAATTCATTATTTTCAATCCAATTTTCTTTAATTGCTTTATAATCATCCCAAATTAAATTTGTTTCAGTTCTTTCTTTATCAAATCTTTTCATAAATAAAAAGAAAACATAAAAATCTTTATATTTGCTATTTTGATTTTGATTTTTTAACAAAAATTCTTCTAAATTTTCATCAGATTTAAAATTTTCTTTTAAAATATTACAAATGATTTCAAAGAAAATATCTTTAAAACCTTTAAATTTATAATCTATTTCTTCTTTTAATTTTTTTAAGTCTTTTATTTTTAAAGGGTCATCTAATAATGGTCCTTTGTGAATTTCACTTTTTGGTATTGTATTTTGATAATCAAATAAAAATAAAGAAAAAATATCTTTTTTCTCAAATTTCGGTATATATAATATAAAATTTAAAGAAAATTCATGAATTTTTTCATATCCCCATTTTATTTCATATGGTTCTAATATATCTCTTTTTGAAAAATTATTTATATTATCTATAATTGAATTAAATGAATTGAAAAAAAAATTTGATAAATCTTCTTCATTATTTATTTCATTCGTTATTCTTTTATAAATTTTGTAAATTAATATTGCATTTAAGACAGAAAATATTTCACTAGTTATTTTTGCTTGTTTTTCATCCATAATACATTCATTAAAATCTTCTTTATTTTGAAGTAAATAATCAACAAAAAATATAAGAATTGGTTTCGCTTCAGGATATCTTGATAATTCTTTAGGATAAATATTATTTTTTGTATTATTTTCTAAAAAATTATAAATAATAATTCTTATTTTAGAATACCAAATTATTTCTTCTAACACAATGTAATTAATTTTTTTTTCATTTATTAATTCATAATTATCAGAAATATTTAAGATTGGCCAATTAATTAAATGAATTTTTTCTTCTTCTTGATTATAACATAAAATTTCATTAATTTTTGAATTAATTTTTGAATAATGTTCATTTAAATTATTTCTCTCTTCAATAGCATTTTCAATCATTTTTAAAAATTTTTGATATAAATAATCACCATATTCTTTAAAAGGTATAATTTTTTTTTTTAATTTTTCTAATTTTTCAATATTTTTTAATTTTTCTTTATCTAATTTAAATCTCTTATTTTTTATCTCACATTTTTTATAAAATTCCTTCAAAATATTTTTCCATCCTTCAAAATTCCATCCATTAATTTCATAACTTTTATTAAGTATTTCAAATTCTACTTCACAAGAATTCATAAAATCATTTAATTTTATTTCAATATTTGGTTCTTCTAAAATATTATAATTATTTTTTGAATAAATTGTTACTATTTTCCATAAGATAGTATTCTCAATATTAATTGTTTTAATTGATTTAGTAAAATCTAGAAGACTTTCTGTCTTATTTAATATATTATTAAATTCTGAATAAAGAAACGTTAATAATTCTCTTTCAATATCAAGAGAAAATTCTATACAATAATCAATAATTTCTTTTTTCAAATTATAAATTATTGACCATATTTTTCCAATTAATGAACTTTCCTTAGTAAATAATTTTTTTATACTAAAAGACTTATGGAATTCATTTTCTATATTTCTATTATTATTTATATTAGAATTTCTTGATCCATTTAAAAATTCATTTGAATTTTTGGAAAAGGAAATACAATAATTATAGAAATTTTTTGTAAATTGTTGACAACTATAATATTTATTTAAATACTTTTCATCAATTTTTTTTTTATGCTTATCATTTTTATATTTTATTAAAATATATGATTCATTAGATAATTCAAATAAATTATCATTATCTTTAAACACTAATTTTGGAACAAAATCATTTTCAGATAATAATTCATCTCTAAAATCAAAAATATAATTTTTATCTTGAATTTGAAATTCTAATTGTTTTTTTATTTTATGAAAAGTTATAATTAAATTTATCCAAAATACTATATTTTTTATATTTATATTTTTATAAAATTTATCATATGGAAAAATTAATTCAAGTATTTTATATATATCATCATTATTCTTATTCAAACTCAAAAAATTAATTAATGAACTAAAACTTTTCATTGCTTCTGTTTTATCTAATTTTAATATTTTTTCACATAAAGTTGAAGTAAAATCTTCATATATTAAACAATTAATATGAACATTGAAATATTCTTCTTTTTGAATGAGTTTTGAAAAAAGATAATTTTGTATAAAAATAATTGTTTGTTTTGATTCATTTTCAAAAATTTTTTCTTTTTCTAAATTTAAATTAATATTTTCTTTCCCTCCTAGACTTTTATTTATTTCTTCAAATCTTTTCAAAAAAATATTAATTTGATAATAATTATTTTTTTCATTTATAAATATATTTGAATTTTGAATTTTTGTTAATGTATTTTTAATGTCTTTAATTATATTTTGTGGAATTAAATATAAATCATTTATTACAAGGGACTTACAATGTTTGTAAAATTCATCTATATTAAATTTATATTTTATTTTTTTGTCTAAACATCTTTTTTCTATTTTATCTAATATTATTTTATAATATTCCTTTTCCATAAATTTATCATTTTCATTATCTATTTCTTTGACTTCTTTTTCATCAATATTCAATAATAAATTTATAATTTCTTTTTTAATTTCTTGTTTCTTTTTTATATTATTTATTGGATTTAAATAAATATTATCAATTGATTTAATAATTATTTTCCCAATATTATTTTCTTGAAATAATTGAAAAAATTTGGATAAATTTTTTAAATTTCTTCCATTTAATTGAATATCTCCAGCAAAAATATTATCATTATTTTTTTTTTTAAAATACTCATGAACTTTAGACAATAAATAACTAAGATATTTTTTAATTTTTTCAGGAAAATTATAGTTTTTTAATATGCCATTAAGCATTTGATATATTGAATCAAAATCATTATCTAAATTAGGTAAATTAAATTGAAGACATTTATCATAATTTAATATATCAGTATTTAATCTTGATGAATTATAATTAATAAATAATCTAAAATTTTCTGAAATTTTATTTTCATTTGAGTTATTTTGATTATCTAAATTTTTGTTTTCTTCATAATTATATTTATTTCCAAATTCAAATAGATTAAATTCTTTTTTTTCACCTAATAATTTATATAATTTTTCAACAATTTGAGGATTTGCATATTCTATTCCATCAATTAAAATCCAATCTCCATTTTCTAATGCTGAAATAAACTTTGATTTACTATTTTTTATTCTTTTTAACAAAGTTAATTTTTTTTTAATTTCAATGAGATCTTGAATAAAATCTTTATTTCTTCTATCAGATGTTCTTTCAAGTTTTTCAATAATTTTATCTAATTTCTTTATATTTATTTTTTCAAATAAATTTTCAAATCCATCATTTTTTTCAATTATTTTTTTTTTAATTTCATTTAATTTAATTATTTCATCTTCATTTAATTCATCTGTTATTATTGTTTGTTCTGATAACATTGAAATATCACAATTTTGATTTATTTGAAATACATAAAGTTTTTTACCAAGAATTTCAGATAATAAAGAAACTAACATAGATTTTCCAGATGAACTTGGACCTTTCAAAAGACATACTTTATTTGATAAATATGATATATATAAATATAAAAGACATTTTCTTTGAATTTTAGTTAATGATTGTAATTTTGAATATTCATTATCTACATTAGTTTTTGGTATTTCTTCTTTTTGTTCATTATTGTCTTCTATATTTGCTTTTATTGTTAGAATAGTTTTATTATTGTTTTCTGTGAAATAAAATAAAGGTGAAAATTTATTTTCAAAAATTTTTTTAATATTATCAACTCTATTAGTTTCTTTAAATTTATATAAGAATATTAATTGTAATAATATATCTTCATTAATAAAATTCTTTGTTGTTTCTCTTAATCTTATATAATTTGTAATATCAGTTAAATTTAAAGGATTTTTAATATTATTTTCTTCACAAATTTTTTTAACTTCAAAAAAGATATCTTCAACTTTATTTTTTTCATCATTAGATATTTTACTATGCTCAAATTTAAATGAAATTATTTCTTTCATATTTTCTTCTGACATATTTTTTAATACATAATAAAGTGATAATCTCATTAAAGAAATAGGTAATTTTTCTCTATTATAATTATTATCATCTGAATCTATAATACAAATAATTTTTATTAAATGTTTTTTTTTCAATTTACTACCATCTGGTAAAAGTAATTCTGTTTTTGTTTTATTAATAATTTCTTCTAATTTATCTAAAATTGCAGGAGATGCTTCATTTAAATTTTCAAATAAAATAATTGAATTTTCTGCTTTTTTTTCATTTTTTATAACATCAAAAAAAGTTGTTGGAGTTTCTTCAATATTAATTTTATCATTTTCCATATTTATTTTTTTTTTGATAAATAATTCTTCAACTTTAGTATTTTTTGTTAATCTTATTGATATTATTTTGTAATTTAAAATATCTTTTATATAATTTATTGCTGTTGTTTTTCCCATATTACTTATTCCTTCTATTAAAATTGGAATTTCACAAAAAATACCAAAATGAAGAATTTCAATTAATTCTTTAAACATAGAAGTAAATTCAATATTTTCATCATTTTCATAATAGACATCCTTTAAATTTATTTTTAAATTTGTCAAATTTGAAAATAATCCTTTTTCAAAATTATCAATTCTAAATTTTTTATAATCTATTTCCTTAAAAATATTTCCATAATTTTCAATATCATCATCTTCATAAAATATTTTTTGTGATTCTTCTTCTAAATTTAATTTTTTTTCATTAATATATCCTAATGTAAAAAGAAGAAGAACAGTATTAATTAATTTTTTATTTTTGACTTTATTAATTAAAATATCAATAATATTATTTTTTGAAATATTAGCCATAAATTCATCATTTATCTTGCTAATTTTTTGAATAATATATAAAATATCTTCTTCTTTTATAATATCATTTTTAATTTGAGAAAAAATAAAATTTTCTTCATTCTCATCAAATTTTTGAACAGATATAACAGTAAAACGTGATAATACTGCTTCAGATAATTTAAATTCCGTACCTGAATGACATGTTGCAATTACTCTAAATTTAGAAGGATCAATTTTAAAATCTTTATCTTGTTCTTTTGTGAATGTATCATAAATATCTTCATTTAAAGTTAATATTGGTTCAGTTGAAAATAATTCATTAAATCTTTCTAAAATTTCTGTTGATAAATTAGTAAGATTTTTTAAGATTAATGATTTTTCTCTAAATAATGAATCTAAGAATAAACCAGGTCTTAATTCAACATTAATATCTTGAAAAATATTAATTTTATAATTTTCATTATTTTTTTCATTCATTATTATTTTTTTATATTTTTCTTTCAAAACATCTAATATTTTATTTTTAAATTCGTTTTCTTCCTGTTTAACATCTAGTTCTAATTTTTGTAATATTTCATTTTTGTTTTCTTCATTTTTTAAATAATTTTTTCCACCAATCAAATCAAAATATTTTAAATAAAATTGAATGGCCTTTTCATTATTAAGAAAGATTGAATTTCCTAATAATTGATTAATATCAGATTCTTTATTTAATGACACTATACTTATATTTTTATTATTTAAAAGTTCTTTTGCTAAATGAGTTTTGTAACATGTTTCTCCAGAAATTAAAATAGGTTCTAATTCACAAGATAATAATATTTTAAACATTGAATCATAATAATGATATAAAGTTTCAATATTTTTTTCTTTTTCAAAAAAATAATTAGCTGAACTTTTTTCAGGACTATGAAGCATAAATTGTTCAAAATTAATTTTAAATTTTCCTTTTTTTAGATAATGAGTCCCTTTCTCAATTATTAATTTAGTTTTTTCTTCGTAAACTTTTTGTAAATCATTAATTTCTTTTTTTTTTGGAAAAATTTCTTTCAAACATTTTATTAAATATTGAATTACATTTTTAATATTTTTTTCTGATATAGGAGATAAAATATAAAAAAATATATTATGATATAATTCAATATTTTCAAATTTTTTTGATTTTTTTTGTTCTTTTATTCTTTTTATAATTTTTTTAATATCTCTTAATGATAAACGATTTAAGAATTTTATTTCATTTAAATTATTATTAAAATAATCAAAAAAATTTGAAATTATATCTGGAATTTCATTATCTAAATCATGTTCATTAATATTATGATAAATTTCACGAATTATAATTTTAAATTCAGGTTCAGGATATCTAATTTTTTGAACTCTTTTTAAAATTGTTTTAGGAATTTTATTTCTTCCAAATGTTCCTTCTAAATTTTGACAAGCAATAAAAAAGAAATTTGGATTTATTATTATTTTATTTTGAAGTCCTGGTATATATATTGGTAAATTATTATTTAATTCTAATGAAGGTGCTAATGATTTCATAGTTTCAATTTGAGATAAATTAAATTCATCTGCAATAAATACTGTACCTTGTATTAAAGCATTTGTTAAAGAACCATTTCTAAAAAAATTATTTTTATCATTTAATGAAGAACTACCATAAAAATGAATTGGTTGAGTTCCTATATGAAAAGAATGAAAAAAATATTTATTTTGATCTCCTCTTTTTTTAGCATAATATATTGCTGCTGATGTTTTACCTATTCCAGTACGACCTTCTATTATTAAATGCATATTAATTAATGATGCTGCATGTAATTTTGCTAAAAATGATTTTAAATTTGTTGTGTTATTAAAAAAAAATTCTGTTTCATTTGATTCAAAAATTGGATTATTTAATATTTTATTTAAAATATCATTTTCAATTATAAAATTAGAAATATCTGTAATCATTCCAAATGCAAAATCTATAATTTTATCATAATTATTTCCATATAAATAATTAAATATTTTTACTGTTCTACAAAATCTATATATAAATGATACAATTGATTCTCCCATCACATATTTTTCAATTAATTCTTTATTATTATTTTTAATTTTATTTAAAAGTAAATTAGTTGGAATATTATCAGAATCTATTTTTATAGATTCTATTATTGAACTATCTAATTTTGATGATTTTTCATCAAAATTATTATTTTTTATATGATTTGGAATTTCTATTTTTTTTAATAAATATTCAATAAATTCATTAACTTTTTCTAAAGACTCTATATTTAATTGTTCATCAAAATAAATAACATCAAATCTATTAATAAATGCAGGACTCATATCTTTAATATTTTGATCATCACAAATACAAATAAGTCTAAATTTATTATCAATTTTAACTTTTTTTTTTGAAGTATTTTCATTAAGATTAAAAAAATTATTTTCATTTCCATCATATTTTTTATCTAATAAGCTATTTAATCTTTCTGTAACAATTGATGGAGCTTCTTCAATTGAATCTAAAATAGCACAATTCCCTTTTATAATTGCTTTTAATAAAAATCCAGATTTCCAACGAACTATTTGATTTGCTTTTTGAATTCCTAAAATATTATTTTCTAATTTTTGACCATTTTTATTTAATGCTTTTGAAATTGATTCTTCATTTTTAAACAAAATATAACATTTTCCTTTTCTATTTCCCTTTAAATCTTTACTAAATTTAATAGATTCAATTTCTCCACAATCATCAAAAACTTCTTTTATTTTATTTTTTTTAATATTTTTATTAATATTTCTAACTAAAATAGAATGAGTTAATTTTTTTTGAAAATCTTTAATAATTGTTTGTCTTCCAATCAAATCATAACATGTTATATTTTTAGTACAAATACAAAAATATTCATCTTTTTTATTTTGTCTTTCTTTATTCCAATATTGAGCAAACCATTTTGCTAATTGTGTTTTACCATTTCCTCCTTTTCCAGTTATTATTACATGTCTATTATTTTCTAATGAAAATAATATTGATCTTATTACTCTATCAATTGATTCATTTTTAAAATATTCAGGAAAATTTTCAGGTATTATTAATTGTTTATTATCTAAATTCTTTAAATATTTATATTTATTTAATACATTACTTAATTCATTTTTTCCATTTTCATTATATCTTGCTCCATATATTATCATAATTATTTGATATGGATTTAAATGATTATCTTTATTTGATAATGCTTTTAATGTAGCTGCAATTTCTCTTATAGTAAAACATTGTATTTCATCTAACTTATTTTCAGTCCATTCTAAATGAAATTCAATAAATTCATCAATAAATTGTTTTTGTTCTTCTGATTCTTCAAAACCAAATTTTTTACTAAGACCTTGAGCCATAGATTTATATTCTTCTTTAGTAAATTTATCAAAATAAATAACTTGAAAATGTGAAAGAAATTCAAAACCTAAATCTTGTCTTTTTCCAATATATAATCCAGAATTTGGATTTTGTGTTGCAATTAAACAAAAATCTTTATGTTTTGGTATTTTTTCTATTAAAGGTTTTCCAGGCATATCAATACTTAAAAAATCATTATCTAAAGCTGCTTCAATACATTCTAAAACTGATTTTGATGCAAGATTAATTTCATCAAGAATTAAAATTTTTCCATTTTTATATGCATCAACAAAAGGACCATCTTGCATTTTAATTCCACCAAGTGATGTATTTGAACCAATATATCTTCCTAATAAATCAGGAATTGTTGTTTCTGAACTTAAATTAAATTTTATTGCTTCTTTTTTTTTATATTTATCTCCTTTTTCTTTTTTTTTTATATATTCTATTAAATCACATATTATTTCTGCTGATAATGTTTTTGCTGTTCCTGTTGGTCCTTCAAGAAGAATATTTATTTTTAAATCAATAAAATTTTTTAAAAGAATTAATCTTTTTTTAGCTTCAGTTGTTAAAATAAAATTTTTATTTTGAAAAAAATCTTTATATTCATCAAAAATTTTTAATTCGTCTTCATTTAAATTATTTTTATTATATTCTTCTTCTATTGATTTCTGTATTTCTTTTAATTCCATATCTTCTCCTTTAAAAATTATTTTTTCATCATTTATTGAACAATTATTTTCTTCATCTTCTTTTTCTTCTTCTTCTTCATTTTCATAACTTGAAAAACTACTTTGTGATGATGAATTATCATCTGATTCTTCTTCAGAAATATTTTCAATTTCTTCTGATTTTTCTTTATCTGGAATATGATTTATAAGATTATAAATTATTTTTTTTAATTGTCCATTTAAAGGTTGTTCATCATTAAAATAAATTTTTATTGTTGATAATGATTCTTTTTTTGATAAATAATTTTCTATTAATTTAGGAACATTTTCAAATGATTTTATTTCATTGAATTCTTTTTCCAATCTTTTTATAAAAAATTTTTGTTTTTCAATTATTTTCTCTTCTGATATATTATCTCCTAATAAAATATTTAGTAATATTATTGATAAATCAAAAAGAATTGAATGCTCATCAATTTCACATTTTATTTTTTCCTTTTTTAAATTATTTTCTGATTCAAAATTATCAATTAAATATTCTTTATTATCTTTTGTGATAATAATTAAATTGGAAGTATTCATTTTATATGGAAGGTTATTTTTTATTATTTTTTCTCCTATGCATATCAGAGAATAAATAAATGATAATTTTGTCTCGATATTAAACTTATCTTCATATTTATTTTCTTCTAAATAATCTTTCAATTTTTGAGTATTCATTTTAAATCAATCCAAAAATAGTGATACTAATAATTATTTTTTATAAATAAAATTTTTATTATTTATTTTATTAATTTTATTTGCTTATACATAATAATTATTATTTTTAATTTCTAATTGTTGTTAAAATTTAGTCAAACAATTTCTTCAAGAATAAAATTATAACAAAGTTTATCTTTTCAATAATTAGCTTATTATATAAATATTAAATGAATTAAAATTAAATAGAAAAATAAATTTTAAGCTAATTGATTCTTTATATTTATTTCAAATATTAAATTTGGATTTTAAAACCATTTTATTGTCCTTTCAAAATATCATTATATTATCCCTTCTTTTTAATTATTTTTACAAATATAATGATTATTATATCAAAAAATAATAAACATATTATATATGTTTAAAAGATTTAAATTTATAAAAATCAAAACATAATATACCCCATGTCTTATTTTTAAGTATATTTTTTTATTTTTTTTAAATATTTAAAATTATAATTTAAATATTATTTTACCCTTGGGGATTGGGGATTGGGGATTGGGGATTGGGGATTGGG
>JAJMZS010000065.1:0-20218 GCA_023807205.1 Isotricha prostoma | reverse complement strand
CCCAATCCCCAATCCCCAATCCCCAAATCAAAAGTTTAATATTTTAATAAATAATTTATTTTTATATTAATATTTCAAAATATATTTAAATGATAATGAATATATTATAATTATAAAGTTAATAATATTAAATAAATATTAAAATAATTTAACTATTACACTTAAGATGAAATGATTGAAGAAGAAAATCAAGATTATAATAAAAAAGAAAAATTATTATGAAAAAAAAATTGCATATTTAATTTATGAATAGTTCATAAAATAAATTAATTTAAAATTGTAAGAACAAATTTAAATAATAAAAAGATTAAATTATGCTCAATCAAGATATTATTTCATCACCTTTAATTTAGAATCAGAGATTATAAAAACAATATTCCCATTTCTTAAAATTAAAGGACATTTAAAAATTTGATTTTCTATTTTATCATTATTTTGTTTTTTAAAATAAAATATGTTATTTATTTTTTTTACATAATATCCATGTTTTATAAAATTGTTTGTTATTTCTTCTAAAATAATATATTCTTTGTTTAATAAAAAAACACATCTAAGAGGAATATTTTTAATTATCTGAATTATTTCTAATTTTTTAGAATTTAATATTATTATTTTGGAAAAACAAAAAAAAAAATCACATCATCATCATAATAACAATAATTAATAATATCTAAATCTAAATTTTTGATTTTTTCATATGATTTAATTGAATAAAAAATAATTTGTTTTCCATAAATAATAATTGCAAAGGAATTTAAATTTAATTGAAATATCTCTATGGTTGAATCATGAAAATTTATATAATTAATATTCAACTTGATTGATGAATTTAATTTAATATCTTTATTATATATATTAATCATTAATTCATTTTTTTTTGAATATAAGCATAAAATATTATCATTTGATAATTCACGGATCTTTTTAATTTCACCAATATTAGAAACTGTTTTAATAATATTATATTCGTTTTTATCTAAAACTACAAATGTATCAAAATATGAAATAGTAATAATATTATTATTTTTTAATTCTATAATTTCATTTTTATTTGGAATTTAAATATTTATAATAGATTGTAATGAATAAGAGTCAAAAATATATAAAAAATAATAAGTTTGAATTAGAAATATTAGACCTTTTTTTAGTAATATAATTCTTTCAATTTGACGTTTAATATCAATGACTTTTATTTCTTTTCTATTTATTAATTTGTTTTTCTCAATTCTTTTCTTATTTTCTATTAAATTATTCAATTGATTTATAAATTCATTTTTTATATTATCATTTAATGAAAAAATATAAGTTAAAAATGGATCAAAATAAATCTCTTGTTCTTCTCCATAAGAATCTTGATTAAATAATTCAAAAATTATTTGCTTAAAAACGGGGAATTTATTATCTGTATCATATAAATTGATTAAAAAATTCAATTCTGAAATTTTGATTTTTTCAGATTCAAATAATTCTTTAAATTGTTGAATTATTTTTTCTAAATCAAATTCCATATATTTGCTTTAATATAATTTATTTTATTATATTATTCTATAATTGAAAAATAATAATCAAAAATTAATTTTTTTTATATTTTTTTATTATTATTAAATATATATATTTTATTAATTAATTTAATATACAAATTTTATTATTTTTCAAAAAAAATTTTATTCGATTTATTCCTTTCTGAATAAATCAAATTTTCGTGATTACTTTTTGATTCAAATAAATTTATATCATTTAATATTTTTTTCTTTGATTTATTATTACTTAAATTTTTTTGAACTTTATTTAAATTACTATTATTTAAATTTGAATATATTTTTTTTTTAAAACTTTTATATTTTAAACAAGAACAACTTAATTCTTTTTTAAGTTTTTTAGGATTTTTTCTAAAACTATCTTTTTTTTTAATAATTTTTGATATTAAATTACTTCCATTAACTGATAATTTATTAGACATAGAATTACTTTTTATATCATAATTTTGATTTAAAAAATATTTTCCTAATTTTTTCAAAAAATTTTTTTTCTCATTATTTCTTCTAGAAGAAGAAGATTCTAATTCAAGAATATTTTTTTGAATAATTTTTCTTATATTTATTTCAAAATTATTTTCTATATTTTTTTTTTTTAAATCATTGTAACTATTATTATTAAAAATTTTATCAATTGAAGATTTACTTGATTTATTATTTGAATTTAAATTTCCATGATTATTTATATTTAAAGATTTATAAAAATCATTTCCAGTATAAATATTAATTTGAGTTGTTCCATTTTTAATATTATTTATTATATTTATATTATTTATTTTTGGTTTTTCTGATTGAGGATTTGATTTACTTCTTTTTTTATTTGAATAATTAAATTTATTACCTGAAATATGTTTTAAATTATCAATATTATTATTTTGAAATATTTTTTGATAATTTTCATGTTTGAAATTTTTTGGTGAAAAAACCAAATGTTTCATATTTAATTTATTTGAATTATTTAAAATATTTGATGAATGAATTGGAATTTTTTTCTTTAATATTGTTTGTTTTTTTAAAGGAGAAGATAATATTTTTTTAATAAATTCTTTTGTTGATGAATTTGTATTTGCTGATAAAAGAATTTTTTCATTTTTTAAAATATTATCAGAAAATTTATGTTTTAATTCTTCTTTGCCAATAAAAAAATTATTTTTTAAATTATTATTCATATTATGTTCTAATAATTTTTCTTTTGTTTTTGGACTTAATAAAGCAGAAATTATTTTTTTTTTTGAATTATTTTTATTTATACTTTTTTTATTATCTAAATTATTACAATTATTTTCATTACTATTATTTTTATTTTTAATATTTTTTTTGTTATTATTTTCATTTTTACTTTTTTCTTCTTCATTAGATAATTTATTAATTAATTTATTTATACTATTATAACTTTGATTAGATAAATTAATAGAATCAGAATTATTATTATAAATAGATTTAGTAATACTATTAATAGAATTTATAGCATTTTTTGTAAAAACAATTTGATTAGATAGTGTACTTTTATTTGATTCATTATTATCATCATTTTGTATTTGATCAATCATTTTTTGTTTTCTTTTTATATTTTTATACATATATTTAGATTCAGGAATTACAGTATAATTCGCATATATTTTTGAATATTTAGCATAAAAAATTAAAATTTTTGGAAGTTTTTTTATTATTTCTTTTTTAGAATAAAATTTTAATAAAAATTCATTTATGTCTTCATAAATTAAATATTCCTTGAATGCTTCTACAAAATGAGTTTTTTCATTGTATATTATATCATTAATTACTTTAATATCATGAAAATATATTGGATTATCATATTTTTTTATTAATTTTTTTTTTGCGTTTTCTTCAAATATTTTTTCATAATCCCATTTATTTTTTTTTATTTGATTTTTCTTCTTACCTTTCATAATTAATTTAAATTTTTATTTTAATTTACTTATTAAAAAAATAATTTATATAATTAAAAAGAAATGAAATTTTATTTAATTATCTAAAAATATACTTTTAAGAATATAAAATAAACAAATTTAACTTAACAAAAAAAATAAAACAATAAAAAACTTCAAAAAACTAAAAAAACATTAAAACTCATCATCTGATGATAATTTATTATATTTTTGCATAATTTCATCGATATTTTTTTGTAATCTAATATTTTGATTTTCAACATTATTACATTGTTTCATAAGTTCTTCAACTTCATCTTCTAAAGTTTTATTATTATCATTTTGAACATTTAACATAAAAGAAGGATTTTTAGAATAAATTAAACCTAAAATATTATCTCCTAAAGTTTGACCAAATACATCAGTACTCATTGATTCATATTCTTTTTTTTGTTGTTTTAAATATTCCATTTTCTGTAAACTTTCATGATATTTTTCTCTATATCTTATTATACGAGAAAAAATATAAAATGTTATTGCAATTAAAAAAATGATTATTAAAAGTACAATTGTTATTGTTTTTAAATTATGAACAAAAAAATTTGTACTTCCAATTTTTTCATTATCAATTTTATTCTTATAAGGATATATTATTATAGTATAAATTCCAGTAGAATTAAAAAAAAATGAATTTTGACCTTCATTTTTTTTTCTTTCTATACAATTCCATTTTCCATTTTCAAAATCACCATTTAATTTTGCTAAACAATAAAAATCATAATTTAAATTATTTAAATCATTACTAGAATAAATATTATGATCAATTGTAATTAATCCAGGAATTATAAAATCATCAAAAATATCATTTGAAGAAATATTAAAAACAGGAGAAAGAACAGAATTTTCATAAGTTAAAATACCATCAGATCCAATAATATTAGAAGAAATATTAAAAATAAAAGTAGAGTTATTTGGATATAAACTAATATCATTTATTAAATTACCAGAAATTTCATTTACTTTAATTTTACCATATAAATTACTTTTATTTTTCATATTAAAAGCATTTCCAGGAATAAATAAACTTCCAACTTTATTTCCATTATCATCAAATGCAAAATCAAAATTAATTGAATCATAAATTGAGAAAGTGTATTCAATATCATAAATAAAACTTAATCTTTTTATAAATGGACATTTATTTAAATCACTTACACATTTTCCATTCATACATCGATATGGTTCATTGTAATCTTCACACATTGATATTCCAATACATTCTAATTCATCTTTTACACATAATCCATTTGAACATAAAAATTCGTTTATTTTACATCCATTATATTTTATTTTATTACAATCACTTCTACATATTCCATCTATACATTTTTTTAAATTTTTATTACATATTATTTCATTCTCATTTTCACAGTTTGATATATTTTTATTACAACCACCATTTGGACATCGGAAATATCCTATTGGACATGATGGTAATATTGGACATTTTTCATATGCATCTGTACATGTTCCATCATAACACGAAATTTTATTTTTTGGACATCCATTTTCTCCATTTTCTGAATTTTCTGAATTTTGAGAAAAAGATGATTCTTGATGAAGTCTTCGAGATATTATGATATTTGATGCACGAATATTTCCAATACATAAATTTTGAGATGAGACACATTTACTTTGAGCAGTACAATAAAATTCATTTGGAGAACATTTTATCATTGGGGATAATTTTTGACATGATTTTATACTTGTAGCACATCCACCATCATCACATTTTATTGGATTTGAACGTGGACAATAATTTTTATATAATAAACAATCAGATTCATTTTCTACACAAAAACCACTTTTTGGACATTGAAATTTTAAAGTTTGATAATTACCACAAGGAGGTAAAATTTTACAATTTTCATTTTTAGGATTTATACATGATCCATCTGAACATATATAACCTTTATCATTTTGACAATATTTATTTATTTCACATTCATTTTTACTTTCTACACACTCACCATTTGAACAACGATAAGGTTTTATTATTGGACAATTTATCTCATTTAAACAATCAGTAAATAATTTATCCTTAGAAACACATTTTCCATTTGGACAATGTATTTCATATTCTTTACATTCACTATATAATATATTATCACAATTATCATTACATTCACCATTATTACATAAATATGGTTTATCATTTGGACATGATGGATTTTTATTACAATCACTTTCATTTTGAACACAACGACCATCATCACATCTTATACTTTTATTACTAGGACATCCATTATATAATTCTAAAGGTTTACAATATTTTTCATCATCACAAATTTCACCTTCTTCACATTTATAACATCTTCCATCATATTGACATGTTTTAAATCCATGAGGACATGTTGATTCACATTCATCAGCATCATAAGCACAATGACCATCACCACAATAATAAGGATGTGTAGATGGACAATTATCTGATAAGGGACAAAGACTTTTTTCTTGTCTACAAGTACCATCACTACATCTTACATAATCATTCTCACATTTTTTAATTGGATAACAATAATCAATTGATGGTACACATATACCATTATAACACATTATCATTCCATTACCACAATTTGTCCTTTCATCATATGTTGGTTCTGAATAACATAAATTTGATCTTGAGACACATTGTCCATCTGGACATTTATATGGTGTATTAAGAGGACAAAATGGTATTGGACATGGTTCCTTATTTAAATTTACACAAGTTCCATCTAAACATTTTATTGGTTTATCATTTGGACAACCATTCTTCTCAGGACATATTGAATGTTTATCTATACAAGAACCATCTGGACATAATTTTTGATTTTCTTTACATTCATCTTTTATTTCTTTACAATTTCTTAAATCAGAAACACATTCTCCTTTTTCACATTTTAAAGGTTTATTATAAGGACAACCTGTAGTCTGATTTAAGCATAAAGAACTATCATGTACACAAAGACCTTCTGGACATAAATATGGTTTATTACTAGGACATGATGTAATTTTGCATAAAGAATCTGAAGTCTTACATTCACCATTACTACATTGTACATAACCAATAGGACAAGATTCTCCAATTTCAGTATTACAATTTGATAATTTAGGTGAACAAGTATTATCAGAGCATCGAATAGTATTTAATCCAGTACAAGGTTCAAAAAATTTACAATTTTGTCTATTTAATAAACATTCTCCATTTGGGCATAAAACTTTATCACCACAATTAGGATATTGAGGACATTCTTCATTTTTATCTTTACAAGTACCATCATAACACTTATATTTATCTCCATCACAAGTAATTAAAGAATTACAATTATCATATGATGAAGCACAAGTACCATCAGGACAACTAACTTTATTTCCACAGCTTTGATACTCAGGACAATCACTTAATGTACTTCTACAAGAATTATCAAAGCATTTAACAGGAGTTTCAATAGGACAAACACTAATAGTTGAACAGCTTTTAAAATCAGGTCTACAAGAACCATCATTACATCTAAAAGGATTATCTTTAGAACATTGATTAGGAATATCAGGACAATTACTAATATTATTAACACAAGCACCATTCCAGCATTTAATAATATTTTCACCACAAGATGTATGAGTAGGACATAATAAAAGTGAATATCTTTCCTCACCATTATAACATCTAAATAAATTTGATGATATTTCATTTTTATTATTATCATCAATTTGTTTATCAATACAATAATAATTAGCTTTCTGACAAGTACCATCAGAACATAAAACAGGATAATCATCAGGACAAGAAATTTTAGTAGGACAATCTTTAATATTTTTCCTACATTCATTATTCCAGCATTTATAAGGAATATGAGGAGGACAAATTGGTATTCTTCCATTACATTCACTTTCCTCATCAACACATGAGTAATCATAACATAAAATTGGTTTATTAACAGGACAAGTAATTTGATTATTTCCTTCATTAAATTCACATTCTTTCTTATCTTTAGCACATGAATTATTTTCACATCTAATATAACCTTCAGGACAAAAAATAACAGAAGGACATTTTTCAATATTATCAGCACAAAAACCATTTTTACATAAAATTTTATTTAAAGGACATTTCCTTTCACTACATTTATATTCACATTTACCATTATCACATAAATGTTTACCATATTCACAACTTGGATTTTTTTTACAAAATTTTTCATTTGATACAAAAGTCATATCATTACATTGAATTTGATTACTTTCTCCTATTCTTTCTATTGGTTGATTACACATTGATTCATTATCAACGCAATTACCATCAGGACATACGTAATTCCCTTTAAAACATGTTATTCTTTTTGGACATTTTTCATATGAATCTTGACATGAAAAATCCCAACATTGGATTTTATTTTTATTTTCACAATTTTCATTATTTTCTTTTTTACATTTACTTCCAAGTAAAATACATTTATTTTGACATTTAATATAACCGATTGGACATGTTAAATTATTTGGACATTTATTATCAATTGAACATGTTCCGTCATTACATATTGTTATTGTTTCATTTTGGAATTTTGATATTAAATTTAATTTACAATTTGAATTTAAAGTCTTATTACAATAATTTAATTCTTTTTGAATACATATTCCATTACATTTTTCAAAACCTGATTCACAATCACATTCATTTGTATCATTTACACATTTGTCATTTCCATTTACTTTACATTTAAATGGTTTTGAGGGATCATCTTTACAAAAGTTTTCTTTTAATATTGTTTCCATAAATTTTTGATCACATTCTGATAATGTTTTTACACATTTTTTATCCATACACATTATTTCATTTTTATCACATTCTAATTTTTTTATTTTTATTTCTTTTTCTTCATAATATTTTGTTCCATTTAAAAAAACTGATACATTATAATTTCCAATATCAGAAATTTTAAATTTGGAAAAATATATTTTGTTAAATTCTACTTTATTTGGTATTTCAATATTATCATTTTTTACTTTTATTGTAAATAATTCATTACTTTTTTTTTCTATTTGATTACCTAAATTGTCTTTACAGTAAATTTCTATTTTTATTGTTTCACCTAAATAATATTCTAAATTTATTCTGTTATCAATTGGAATTATTTTATAATTTGGATAATTAATTGAACAATCGCCAGGAATAATTTTTAAAATTTCTATTCCATGATAATTTGTAAAATTTAAATCATTAATAAATATTTCAATTGAATATTGTGATACATATTTAATATTAAGTGAAATAATTATATTTTGTTCATCATTTTTATCATTTATTCTTATTTTTTTTGAATATTCATTTTCTTTTATTATTTTACTTTCATTTTTTAAGTTAAATTTTATTTTATTTACTAAATCATAATAATCTATTTCATTATTATATAAATCTTTTCCTTTTAAAATAATATCAAATTCTTCTCCTGCTTTTACTGAAAAAATTGTAGATTGGTCATTATTAATTGTTAAATATGTATTTTTTGGTGAAATAATATTACTTTCAATAAAGAATTTAATTTCTTTTTTAATCATTTGTGAATTATTATATAATTCAATTTCATATATTTTACTTTGAATAAATAAATTGTCTTCAATATTAAATTTATAAATTTTACAATAATTAATATTATTTATTGTTTCTAAAGTATAATTGTGAATTTCAATATTTTCTATTTTAATATATAAATCATTAATAGAATTATTATAACATAAACCATGAAAATCTTTAAAAATTGTATAAATAGAAAATTTTTCTCCTGCCTTAATTCCTAAAGGAATTTGAATTTGAGTATCATCAATTGAAAAATCATTTTGTTGTTTTTTTATAATTTTTGTCAAATTATTTAAATAAATTTGTTCATTATTTCCATAAATAAAAAATATTTGAATTTCATTATATAACGAATTTTCACTAAATTCATTATTTCTAATTTGGATTTGTAATTTATCCTCAGTTGAAATTATAATAATATTATTGATTAATTGTTTATTAATATAAAGTTTAATATTTTTATTATCAATATTTGTTATATTTTTATCTTCTTCATTACTTAAATAAAATATAGTTTCAATTATATCATTAATAAATTCTGGAAATTCTTTTTCTATTTCTTTTACTTTTACTTGATTAAATGATGATGAAGTTTTAATTATTATAGTACTTGATTCTTTATCCAAATATACAAATTTGGAACTATAAGAATCATTTGTAAATTCACATTTTGAATATATATTAAAGCATCCTCTATCAATTATTTCATATGAAAAATTACATTTTTCATTAGAAAATGAAATTTTGTTTATTTTCAAATAATCATTTATTAATGAATTATCTATTAAACAACATAATGTTGTTTTTATAAATTCATTTTCATTTGAATTAATTAAAGATAAATGAGAATTTTGTATTACTTCAAATTTTTCTGGAAATGTTGAATTTGGAAAATTATATTTTAAACCTATAAAATCAGTTCTTTGATATAAACCATCTTCATAATTAATTTTTGATATAAAATTTAAATTCATATCATTTTTATTTATTAAAAGATAATAAATATTTTTTGGTAAATGCAAATAATAATTTAAATCTATTGATTTTAATGAGATTGAAAATGTAAAATCATCAATTTTTTTAGTCAAAAAATTAATTATGTTGTTTTCTTGTTTATCATCTAATAAAACACAATTAATTTCATCATTATCATTAAATTTAATAATTTCATTATTTTCATTAAGTAAATTAACTTTAAATTCAAATGGATATTTTAATTCAAATTCTTTATTATTAACATCAATCCAATAATTATCTTTTAACATTTTTACACCAAATTTGTTTGGATTTTCATCATAATTATCATTAAATTTAATTATTTTAGATTTAATTTGTAAATTATCAAGAAAAGGAATAAATAAATAAAGATTTCCTTTTTCAAGTTTTAATTCTGAAAAAGTAAATTGATAATTCATTGTTCGAATTCCGTAAATTTTATCTATATATTCATATTGTGAATCACTTATATATTTATAAATATATAAATTTATATTTGTAATTGCATATTCTGAATCTAATAATATATTATCATTATCTTTTAAATTAAATAAAAAATTTATTTCTTCATTTGATTTTGTTACTTTTGATTTATTAATAATAACTTCACTATAAAATGGATTTAAAGTATTAATTTCTAAAGGTAAATTTTCAATATCAATTGAAAAATAATTTCCTGTTATTGATGAAATTTTTATTTTTCCAATAAATGATATTATATAATAACAATTTGAATCTTGATTTATTAAATAACCTTTAATTTTTTGATTTTTAACTGATTCTGTTAAAAATATATTTAATCTGTTATCACAAACTGAAATTCCATTTTCATCATTTGCTTTAATTGAATATTTTATTAATTTATTTCCATCAAGTAATTCTTTATTAAAAAAATCAATTTGAATTGGAAAAGATGGATTAGAATTAATATAAATACTATGTTTTGAAGGATTTGTTTCTTTAAATTTAATAGTAAATTTAGTATTTATTAAAGAAGTAGTTGGAATAATAATTAAATAAACTCCATTTAAAGATGCTTGAATTATATTAATTTGTTTAATTATTCCTTTTAAATTATCTAATTCTAATCTAAAAGGTTCTGAAGTTAAAACATTATTTGAATCTCTTACTTCTAAATAAAAATATATTCCAAAAGGATTATTTTCAAAAATGTAATTTTGATTACTAAATAATATACTTTTTTCTTCATTTGGTGTTAAATTTGAAAATGAATATTGTTTAAGATTTAAAGTTAATTTATTATTGTTTAAATATATAATTTCATTTTTATTTTCAATATTATTAATTTTGAAACCAAAATATAATAAATATCTTTTATTTAAATTTATTTCAAAAGAATTAAATAAATCTGAAGAAATTTGATTTGATTTTATATTAGAATAAACATAAATAGGTAAACTAATATCTTTTTCAATAATAAAATTTAAATCTTCACTAAATTTATGTGAATAATAATTATTCCCAATTACACTATATAAAATACTTAATTTTTTATTTATAAAAAAACAATTACTACAAATTTGTTCAAAATAACCTAAATAAGGAATAAAAGTATAAAAATCATACATTGGTGTATTATCAGGAAGATTAAATTCATATTTATTTTCTGAAATATTTGGTTTTAAAATCAATTCATATTTTTCATTTGTTATTGGATTATATGTTATATATTTAATAGTGACATTTTTTTCTTTAATTATTATATCATTATAAAAATTATCTTTTGGTGATAAATTAATAGTAAATTTTTCATCTTCTTCAATTGAAAATTTTGTATTAAATAAATATAATGATGGTTCAATATTTAATGTTATAGAATTATAATCATTTGTTTTGACAGTTATTTTTTCAGTTGAAATAATTGGAATTTCACCAACAAAAAATTTATTTTGAGAATTATATGTAATTTTATATGGTAAATATTTATTATTTTCTTGATAAACATTTAAATAAATATCATTATAAAATTTATTAACTGATAAATCATCAATTAAATTTGAATTATCTTTTAAAATTAATTTAAAATGAATAAATTTATAATCAGAAGTAATATACTTATCTTCATTTAAATAAGGCTCAATTTCAATATTATAATTAATATTACTTGGTAAAACTAAAATTTTAAAATCATCAGATTTAGTATCATTAAATTGTAAATTAACTAAATATGGATTTGTCGAATTTGAAATTGTTGATGATATAAAAATAATATAATTACCATAAAATTCACTTGGAATGATTTTAAGTAATAAATTATTATTATTTAAATAAATATCTTTTTCATTATATATTGTTTTTAATTGTTTATCACATCCATTTAAAGATAATTCAAGAATTAATTCATTATTTGTTCTTAAAGTATAAATTGATTTAAAATTAATAATATTTGGAATTGGATTTGAACTACAACCTTCATTACTAATATCAGAACTTTTTGTTATACTATTTAATAAAATAAAATCATGAAATGTTACTTTTTTATTATTAATTTCAATATCTAAATCTATTTTTGTATATTTTGATAAATTTTCATATATATTTCTTCCTTCTTTAGTTAAATAAATAAATACATCTCCATTTTTTGCAAAATATTTATTAATATCAATATTATTATTATTTGAATATAATTTGAAATTTGGTTGTATATTTTTATTTATAATTATTAAATTATTATAATTGTCAAAAAAGTTTATTTTAAAAAATGGGAAACTTGATTTATAAAATCCTCTTAACATTCCTTCTTGTTTTTCTAAATAATTATCATAACCTTCTTTAGTAAATATTTTTGTTTTTTTAAGATCAATTTCATCTATTGAAAAATCTTTTATTAATCTACAATCTTGGCATGAAATTTCAAATCCATTATAATAAGGAATAAATAAATAATCTCCATTTACTATATTATCATTTGAATAATCAAAATAATAATTTTCAGAATCTTTTTGTAATTCATATTCTTTTATAAAATATGATATGTCATTTATTGTTTTTATTAAAATCATTTTCATTGATAAAGTTAAATTACTTAATTCATTAATTGGAATTTTTTTATATCTAGAATCTAATGCAATAACATTTAAATGACTTTTTTCTTTATTTAAAGAAATATGAAAATGCTCATTATCAATAATAGTTTTTTTTATATTAAATGAATCATTATTATTATAAATTGAAGAAATTTTAATATTTCCTGTAATTAAATTGTCAATGATAATACTTAAAATACCAGTTTTTATATTAAAACTTTTTTTACTATGATAATAATTATCGTTATCTGAATAAACTTGAATAGCATTATTAATAAATTCATTTATTAAGAATTCACTTTGTGAATTAGATGTAAAATTATTATTAAAAGTATCTTTAACATAATATTGAATAACACTTCCACTTTTATAATATAATATTTTATTCATTTTTTCAATTTTTCCAATTGCACCATTTTTATTATTATAAATATATTCATTAGAAATTAATTGATTATCATATTTAATTTCAATATTATAATTTCCTATATTTTCAGTATGAATTAAAACAGTTATTAATCCTTTATCAGGTCCATAAAATAAATTTATTGAATTAGTAGTATTTAAATTAATTGATAATTTATTAATATCTACATTAAATCTTTTTTTTTCTGAATTTCTTAGATCAATAATAAAATTTCCTGGTTTATCATTTCTACCTTTTATTATATTGTTATCTGATAATATTTTTGAATATTTTATATTTACTTCATTTGAAGAATTATCAATATCTTCATCAGTAATTAATAAATTATATTTATTTTCTGCTATTTCAAAAAAATATTCTCCATTATCTAAATTTTTAAAATTTTCTTCATTTGATGAACAAACTTTATAAATTTGTTTCATTTCTTCTCTATTTTGATTAATTAAACATAAAGGAATAGGATGAATTAAATTATCTTTATTAATTAATATTGAATATGTTTTAGTATTAATTACTTTATTATCAAATAAATCATAAAATTCAATACTAATTACGAAATTTCTTTTTTTATTTATAAGATGAAAAAAATTTGAATTTGGGAATAATGGAATTAAATATTTATTTCCTATTAATTTTACTTTTGGATTTTTTTCATAATTTCTTGATTGAAAATTTAAATTACATCCATTACATTTTATTTCAATATCATATATAAAAGCATGAATAGAATATTTTCCACTTTTTTTAATTTGTTTAGAAAAATAAAATTTATTTTGAAAAGTATAATTTAAATTATATTCATAAATTTCATCATCTCCTTCTCTAATAGAATAAACATTAATATAATTTTTAAATGACTCGTTAAAAATTATATTTGAATAAGAATCTCTTAATGTAACTTCAATAATATTAAAATTTCCTACTTTATAATCAGACATATTTCCTTTAAAAGAAGCATATGATTTTAAAGGATCAATTTCATTACTTATTCTATTAAGTTCAATTGTATAATTTTTTTTATTTGGTAACATTAATTTAATATTTTGTTTTTCTGGAATATGAATATTTGAATAAACCATAATTTCTCCATTTAAATTTAATTTTACTTCCATATTATTTTTTTCAATTATTGAAATTTCATGAAATAAATTTCTTATATTTTGATAATTAATTTCATTTCCAAAAACATCTTTCATTTTAAATTTAATACTTGATATTTTTTCAATATTAACATTTAATAAAATAAAATTATTATTTGGTTCTTCTTTATAATCATCTGAATTAATTGGTTCAAGAGAGTCAATTATTGGTAAACTTATTATAGTAATTTCTTGATTTGATATTTCTTTATTATTATATAAAAGATTTGTTTTATATATTCCAATTTTTTTCATTTCTGTCCAAATTGAAATATAATTATCTTTTAATTCACATATTACATTTTTGTCTTCAATTGAATTTATTTGAAATTTTATTTTATTACAATATTCATTTGTTAAAGGAATAAAAGTTCCTTTTGAATCTTTTCCATAAATATCAAATAAATATAATTTTGATGATGCATTTATTGTAAAAGTATTTTGTTTATAAAATACATAAAAATCACTTATTTCATTTGTTTTATTTTCATTTACAATATTATTTAAATTATTATCAAGATATAAAAATCTAATAGGAATTTCAAATTTATCATTTTCTTCATTAAATTTAATTTTAAGAATATAATTTTCAATAGGAGAAAAAATATTTCTACTTCCTTCTTCAAGATATAAAATAATAAATCCAGCAACATTTATTTGGCTAGAAAGTCTAATATCATTTATATAAGCTGAATCAATATTAACTTCATTATTAATAATAGTAAATCCAGTATCATCAACAAAAGTAATTTTAGTAATTTGAGAATTATTTTCTTCATCTAATGAAATATACAATGGTTCATTATTTCCTTTTAAAGAAAATAAATATGATTTACCATAATAATCTCCATATAATTTAATATAATTTTTATTTAATTTTTCGCTTGGAACATAAAAAGTACAATTTGTACATTTTAAACTAATATCAGAATTTGTTAAGTTACTATTAATTTTAGGAATAAATGTAAATTGTCCTTTTTTTTTTGGTACTTTATATTTTAATAAAATGATATTATTATCTTGATATGAAATATCAGTTATTTTTTCTTTCTTTGAAGTATTTCCAATATAATCAATATAATTTATTTCACTATTCGAAAAATTACAATTAAGAATTTTTTGACATAATTGATTTGGAATAATTCTTTCAAATTCATCTTTTAATATTATTTTTAAATATATTTCATCACCTTCTTTAACTTTTTTATATCCATAAAGTATATCACTTTCACTTAAAATAGGAGAAATAGAGTTTGGTAAAAATTCATATTGTCTAATACTTTGATTAAAAAAATCAATATTTGAAATTTGATAATTACCAAAATAACTTATTGGAATATCAATAGTAAAACTAAAAGAAGAAAAAGGAGAAATAACAGAAGGATTTAAAGGAACAATATTATCAGGATATTTAATATAAAATTCTTCATAACTTGGTAATTTTTTATATTTTTTTTGGTTATAATATTGGTCATAAGTACAAATTGGAATTGTAAAATAATTTTTATTTGAATTTAATTTAGATTTAATAATATAATTTTCAATAATAATTTCAGGACAAATTTCATATTTTGTTATATTACTTTCTTTAATTTGAATTTTAATTCCATTACTAGAATAATTTTTGTACATAATTTCAAAAATATAAGTTCCAATTTCTTTTTTAAAAATCTCAATTTCTAATCCCATATCTTTTTCATTAAAAAACATTTTTTCATAATTAAAATTTTTACCATTTTCTTTTAATTTTATATTCTCAAAATCATTTTGATAAATCCTTAATTTTTTCCCACAAGTTGACACTAAAAAAAAATTAACATAAAATTTATTTCCACTAAAAATTTCTTTTTCATTTCCTTTTAATTTCAATATTCCTTTTAAATTTGGTACAACTTCTTTAATAACAAAATCTTTAATAATAATATTTTTATATAAATTCATAGTTGCAGAAATTCCAACAAAAACATTTCCTTTTTCAAATAAATAATCTAAAAAAGGAAAATCAATTTCATTAATATTAAAATCATTAATTCTATTATTATAAAATTTAATTTTTCCTCCAACAATTTCAATATAAAATTTTAAATTTTTCATAAATTTATCTTTACTAGAATCATAAAAATTAGGTAAAATAATATTACAATAATCAAAACAATCTTTAGGTGAAATTGAACTAATAGGACCATTTAAATTATAATGAGCACTAAAATGAGGATTTTTAATATCATTTTTATCATTATTATAAATAAAATCAAATTCAAATGCAACTGCATTATTTATTCCATCATAACCTAATCCACTTCCCTTTTTTCCTATTAAATCATTTGAAAATTGAGTAAGTGTAAATATAATTGAAAAACCTTGTGGATATTTTAAATTACCATAAAAATTATTATCTATTATTATATTTGGTATAAATGATATTTGAATTCCTGATTTTGAATTTATTGGTTTTTCATTCCAGGCTATACCATTTGAATTTGGGTTTGATTCATCTGAAAAAAATGTTAAATCTGAATCTTTTTCTGTTACTTGATTTATTAAATACCAATTTGAGTTTTGGGATGTTAATATTTCTGTCCATTGTTCATTACATTGTGATTGTGGTTTTGTTTTTTGAATAATGGTAAATATTAGAATTGTTATTATGAGAATTTTTGACATTTAAAAAATTTTTTTAATTTTTTTTTTTGATTATTTTTTTTTTAGGTCATTTTTTTTTATTGTTTTTTGTATTTTATTTTTAATTTTATTTAAATTTGAAAAAACTTTTAATTTTTTTTAAATGTTTAAATATTAAAATAAATAAATGACAGATAGTAAAATAAAAAATATTAAAACTAACAATTCACAAATAAATCCATATAAAGATAATAATTTTAAACACTTTTTCACAAATAGAGTAGATATAATAATGAAATCTATTTTACCAATTGATTATGAATTTCATTTAGAATCATATGACATTCAACAATCAACAATGAAAAATTCAATTTTTCCTTCAAAAATTCTTTTTCCATTTATTTCAAGAGTAATAAAAGATCATAAATCTTATTTAGAAATAGAAGCAATTGAATTAAAAAATTCAAATGTTTTTAATTATACTTCAAATCCTTATAATGAAAAAGGAATTATTACATTAAGTGAAAAGTCTTTTGATGAATTAAGAGATCAAATTTTATATATGTTATTAATTGAATTTATTGATAATTCTAAAAAAAAATATTCAACTCAAGAAAATGATAAAATGTTAGATTTATCTAAATATATTGATTATTATAAAATTGGAGAAAATTCTTATTTATTTGACGTTAATTTTACTTTTCAAAATTATTTATCTAATATTACTGATAGTTTTTTAGTTGAACAATTGTATTTTTGGTTTAGTTTTTTTATGCCTTATTTAAATTGTAAAATTAGAAATTTTGAATATGAGTATTTTATGTATGATTTAAATGAAACTAATTCAAGTGATAGTTTATATAATAAAATAATGTATTTTTTTACAGAATATATTTCATTTTGTCAAAATTTGATTAATAAACTTAAAATAGAAAATAATATTTTAACTTTATATAATAATTATTTATGGGTTGAACATATTTTAGGTGATTTAAAGGATAAAATAGGGGAAAATAAATTTAAAACGTATTTACAGCAATTAGTGAGTTATAATTTAAATCAAATAAATATTTTGAATACTTTAATATTACAACAAAAATTAAGAAGAACAGAAAATATAACATTTAATCATTTAAAATTAAATTTTTATGGTAAAAATTCTTCAATTAAATTTGATAAATTTATAACAGGAAATTTAAAAGAAAATAAAGTAAAATCAATAATAGTAAATTTTCTAAATTTTGAAAACTTTGAATATTTATTATTAATGAAAGAAAAAGAAGAAGTATTTGAAAATATAGTAAATAATGCAGTTGATATATTAAGTAATTTAAAAAAAGCAATAATGATTGCAGATAGAAAACATTTAAAAATAATACATTTTACATTAAAAGAATTTACATCATATAAATCATATGTAAATAAAATAATGTTTATTTTTAGAGAATTAATAAAAGAAATAATATCAAAAAACTCTATTTTACATGTTCAAATATCTTTTAATAATTATTCAAATGGAATTGATATTGATGATATGTTTTATAATTATACATATCATCCTGATGAAATTATTTCAAATGGATTTGATGATATAACTTATTCTTGTCCTGAATTAAATATTAATGAAGAAAAAATAATAAATAAAAGTTTATCATCAAAAAATAATTTATTTCCAGGATTTAAATTAATTTTATTTGAAAAAAATATAAAAGTTCAAATTAATAAATCAATAGATTTTAATTTTTTATGTGTATATAATTGTGAAAGAGTAACTAATTTAAAATTAGGTTATTTTATTTCATTATCACAATTAGTAATTTGTTTATCTAAAATAAAATTATATAAAATGTATCGTTTAAAAAAAGTAACATTTTATATTAAAACAAATAAAGGAATAAATCAAATTAATTTAAAAAATTTTTTTGAATTACAATTTCCAAAACAAGTATTAACATCAATAAAATTAATATATGATAAATATATTCCATATGATAACATAGATGTTTTTTCTTTATATGAAGAAATAATTGTTAAAAATTATTTTGCTACAAATTCAATGGATGAAATTCAATTAAATAAATTACCAAAATATCAAAGTGATTTAACAACAAAAAATCAAGAAGGAATTTATAATTTAAGAAAATTTAATGTTTCTATGTTAAATGATACTTCTATGATAAGTAATAATTTAATTCAAGGCGGACATTCTTTATTATTAGATTCTACTATTAATAATGGAAAAAATGAATTAAAAAATAATTTTTCAAGATATCCTTTAGAATTAGTTTTAATTTGTTGTGTTGAAGTTTATGTTCAATTTAAATTAAATAAAAATACTTTAAGTAAAATTACTTTGGATATTCCTTTTAATACTAAATTTGATAAGGATTTACAAAAAAAAAAATTAAGAGATAAGTTTAAGAATTCTATTATTATTTCTGAATATTCTTCTAAAAGAAATGAAATGTTTGTTTGGATTATTAAAAAATTAGATGAAAAAAATGGGACTAAAAATTATTGGAAATTGTTACAAACTATTAAACAAAAGGGAATTAATACTAATATTAATTTGTTTCAAAGAATTTTTATGTTTTTAAAAGGGAGAAGAGTTATATATAATGATTTTCCTAATTCATATAAAGTATTTAAGAAATATAAAAATTTTATTCAGAGTGATATGATATAAAAAATAAAAAGGAAGATTAGATATATTAAATAGTTTATAAATAAATAAATATATAATATTTATTAATATAAACAAAATTAATTTTTTTAATTTAAATTAATGTAAAAAATAATAAATTTAAATAATTAATTGAAATAATAAAAATACTTAATAATTCATATAAAATTAAAAATAAAATTTTAAAATTAAATTGTATAGTTTTTTTCTATTTTAAATGGGGATGGGGATTGGGGATTGGGGATTGGGGATTGGGGATTGGG
>JAJMZS010000064.1:0-20373 GCA_023807205.1 Isotricha prostoma | reverse complement strand
AATCCCCAATCCCCAATCCCCATGTCTGGAAATAATTTTGAATAAACAAATAAATAATCAATTAATTATAATTAAATAATTTTTATTTAATTATTACCTTATAATAATATAATAAATAAATTATATTAAATAATAGATTATTAAGAAATTACTTTTAATTTTAATATTAGTAAAGCAATTAATATGAAAAATGTTTGGTTATTTTACAAAACAATCCTTATTAAATTTATCTATCGTGAATTATACATTCTATAATTTTAATTAGTTTACTTAAATTTAATTAGTTTTCATAAAAATTATTAAAATGATTGACGTTATTTATGATATAATTTATAATTGTAAATTAATTTAAAATGATACAAATGTATAATTAAAGACTTGTTTTATTTGTAAAAATTTAAAAAAAATATAATGAATTTTAAAACATTTAGAAATTGTTTTTCCTTTTCAAAAATATATATAGAATTATATCTACAATCTTAAATATAAGTGAGGGCATTATTTTATTATATATAATCTATCATAATTTTTCATTTATATTTTCAAAAAAATATAATTAGAATCTTGAAAATTCTTTTTTATTATCTTTTTCAATTTATATTTATAATCTTACCTTTAATTATATACCTAATCAATTAATTTTATTATTTTACTAAATTAAAGAATAAAATTTAATAATATATTCGAAATATAAACAAAAAATCTCATTTTTTCATAAAAATATCATTTTCTCCAAAAATTTTTTGAATTATCTCCATAAATAATTTTATTAATTAATAATGAATTAAATTTTAAATTTAAAAATTAATTTTAAATATTCTAAAAATTATTTTTTTTCTAAATTTTTATTTTTAAAAATCTAAAAACTAAAAATAATATTAAATATAATAAATAATATTAAAATATTAACTTCCTTGTCTTGCTTCCATTTGAGCTCTATGTGCATAACCTTTACTAAAGAACATTTCTTTATCAAAATCACTATTAGCAAAAGCAAATTTATCAACTTTTTTCATTTTATCACATAATTGTTTATCTCTTTGTTGTTTTCTTTCTAAAGTTTGTAAATCATCTTCATTTCCAAAACCAAAAACTTCAATATTTCCAATATTTAATTTTTCTTTCATTTCTTTAAAAGGTGTTCCTTCTTCAAAAACATCATCATATTGATTAAAATAACTTTGAGAAAATAATTCATTTGAATCTAACCAAAATCTTATTTCTCCTCTTCTAAATCCCATTCCAATTCCAGGTTTAGTTTTTGAAAATTTTTGATTTTTTGAAGAAATAAATAAAATATTATCTTTATCTCCAACACATTTATAAAAATGCATTTTTGGTTCAATACAAAATATCATACTTAAATCATCACCACAAAATTTTTCAAAACATTCTTTAAAATCACTATTTAAATACATTCCTAAAATAATTGAATCTCCATTTTCATTATAATGACTTATTAATATTATTACTGGTCCAGTAAAACCAATAAATGAATATATTAAATCTGATAAATTATATCCTTGAGTTTTACAATCATATAATTTAAATGCATATGGTTTATTTGAAATATTTGTATTTGATAAACAAAAAAAGAAAAATTGATATATTGGTAATGTTGATGGGGCTTCACTAAATAAAGGAAATGGATTTATTGAATTGTAAAATTCGTCATTTGATTTATTTAATAATGTTGTTTTGAAATAAGTTTTTAAAAATCCATCTAATGCATATAATTTATTGTCTATAAATTCTTGTAAGTTTTGTAATGTTATTGGATTTTCTTTTTCTTCTTTTGGATTTATGTTTGATTTTATAAAATCTGTCATTTCATTATTAAAATCTTCTGTTAATATTTCTTTGTATGGATGTTCTTTTTTCTTTTTTGAAGATTTTTTCTTAAATTTATTGAAGTATATTATTGTTGTAAAATTAAATATATCTACTATTAATTTTAAATCCATTGAATTTTGATCTTCTTCATATGATAATATTTTTCCTTTTAATATGTCATATAATATTAAAAGAGTATTTTTTCTAAAATAAATTGAGTCATCAAAATTTGAATTTGTTTTTATTAAGATATTTGATAATGAAATTATATCAAATAATTTTAAATTATTATCTGTAATTAATTTATCATATTTTTTACTTTTATAATATGAATTTAAATATGATATCAAATTAGTTTTTATATTATCAGAAAGATTTAAAAAGGAATCAAATATAAATTTGTCAAATGAGAATTTTTTTTGTTCATTGAGATAATTTTTATAATAAGAAGCAATATTTTTGTTTTCATCATCATCTAAAGTAATCCAAGTAATTTTTTTATTTGAAATTTTTTCACCTGAATTTCCAGTTTGTCCCATTAAAATTATAATATAAAAACATCAATCAATATTTATATATAATAAAAAAAATTATTTAAAATAAAAATAATACGAATATAAAAAAATAATAAATAAATAAATTATATTTAATTTCAATATTACATCAAAAATTTTTTTAATATAAATTATCTTTCTTTTCAATAATGGATGAGATAAACACAAATAATAATTATATCAATTCACAATTAAATTTTAGTACAAGTGAACAACTTCGATTATTTAATGATAAATATAGTGAATATGAATATTTAACAAAAAATATGAATAAAAATAATAATGAAGAAGAAGAAAATTTATCATTTGAAGGAATAATTTCAAAAGAACCATTATCAAATCAATATGAAATAATTCCATATTCATTATTAAATTTATTTCCTAATTGTTTAGTTGGAAGAATAATTTCAAAATTTTTAATAGGAAAAACAACAAAATATCAATATGGAGTTGCAATTTTAATTGGACCAAGAATTGTTTTAACTGTTGCTCACAATTTATTAATTGATGGAATTAAGGCTGATAAAATTTTTTTTTGTCCTATTTCAAATGGTACTTTTTCTCTATGTGAAAATATTATTTCTGATAAATTTTATATTCCTAATGAATTTATTTATTATGGTAATATTAATGAAAAAAAAGAACAATTATTATATGATTGGGGATTAATTTTTTTTAATTGGGATGTTGGTGAATATATTATTAATTCAGTTAATGCTTATTTTAAAGATTATAATGGTTATTTAAAAGAAAATACATGTTTATATCAATTTTTTTTAAATGAACTTTCTAATAATGAAAATTATAATGATGAAAATATTTCTAAGAATATATTAATTATTTTAGGTTATACTAGTTATGAAGAAGCTATAAAATTTAGTGAATATAATATTATAAAAAGTAATAAGAATTGTTTTATAAGAACTAAAAGCTTAAATAGTTCACATAAAATGATTCATCAATCAAATAAACAATTATATAATAATATCAAAAATAGTTCAATTAATCAACAAATACAAGGTAAAATTTTTGCTGAATTAGTAGATGAAATTAATCAATCAAATAATAAATTTTTAAATTTAAATATAGAAAAAGAAATAGAAGAAAATAATATTAATTCCTCATCATTAAATGAAGAAACAAAAAAAGAAAATGAATATGATACATATATAATAACAAAATTATTTAGAAAATCATTTCAAAAAAATAAAAACTATAATTTATATTGTGAAACAAATTATAATATAATACCATATATTTTATTTGATGAAATAGAAAAAATTAAAGATATATACAATGACAATCCAGATAAAGATTTAGTAATGACTCATAGTAAAGGAAAAATATTATCAATAATATCAGAAAAAACAAATAATATAATTAAATATAGAATTACTACTTATAAAGGACAAAGTGGTTCACCAATTTTTTTAAAAAATATAAAAACTAATCAATTAAGATTTTTAGGCTTACATAGTAGAAGAGGTCCAGTTATTGATATAATGAAAATTATTAAATTATATTGTAATAAAAATAATTTAAATAGAAGTTTTAGTTATAATTCTTCAATTTTATCAAAGAAAAATAAATCTTTAGAAAATTTAATTGATCCTGTCAATGGAGTTTGTGATTTTAATATTGCTTTAGGTTTTAATAAGGAAACTATTTTAAAAATAAGTCAAATTTGTTATTCTCAAACTGTTCCAATGATTTTATCTGATTATAATATTGATTCTATATACTTTAATATTTCTTTATTAATTTACAAAAGTAATAAAGTTATTAATGGAATTTTTAAAAGAAATTTAATGTTAGAAAATATTTTTATTATATCTTCTAAAATAATTGGAATAGATGTTGATTATATTTTATTAAGAGATAATACTGAAATGATTTATAATTATGCTTTTGATAAAGAAAAAACTTTAGAAGAAGTTTTTGATTATAATAATCATGTTATTGATGATTTAGTTTATTATCAAAAATTCTTTGAAATTGGAATTAATACTAAAGTTTATTGTGAGAATTTATCAAATGAAATTATTAGTAAATTTCTTAGGAATAATTTTATAAAAATAAATCAATTAAAAGACAATTTATCACAATATTCAATTCCACTTTTTAAATCTATTTTTGAACATTTAAGTACAATTGATTGTAAATTACAAATATATGGAGAAATTTTTAAAAAAATAAGAACAAATATATTAAACAAAATTGAAAATTGTATATAATTTATAATTTGCAATTTTATTTTTTTGTTTATATTTGTTTAATTAATATATTGATTTAAAAAAAAAATGTTTTTCCAATTAAAATAATTATATAAATTATTAATTATTATTTGATTCATAATATATATTATTAATTGGCTTATATTTTTCAATTTTATTCATAATTGTTTTTGAATATTTGCAATTAAAAGAAAGAATATTAACCCAAATATTAGAATAAATATGAGCCTTTTGTTTACTATTAGTATCAGATAAAACATTTTCATAAATCCCTTTTCTAAAATCAAATTGTTCATCTGTTTCAAAATCTTTTTTTTCTAAATTATAAACATCATCATTTTCATCCATAATAAATAAATATTTAAAACCTTAAAATTAAAAAAAAATATTAAAAAAAATATTAATAAAAATAAAAAAAAAATTAAATAAAAAAAAATAAATAATAAAACAAAAACAAAAACAAAAATAATAAATGCAAGCAACAGGAAGAACTAGAAGAACTGTAAATGAGCAAACCGCAGAAATAACTGGAGCAGAAGGAGTAACAGTTAATGCTGCAGTTGAACAAGCAAATGAAGTTGTTAATGAAGAACAAAATAATAATGAAAATAAACAAGAAGAAATTCAACAAAATGGAGAAAATATGAAAGATGATGCTTTAAAAAATAGAAATGATGCAAAAAATAAAGGAGAGAAAAATAAAAGAGAAGCTCATGATAAAGTGAGAGGTGCTTGTTGTTGTTTTATTTATTAAAATTTTATTTTTAGCTTTATTTTTATTTGATTAGGTTTTATTAATATGTTTTTATTTTTTCATTTTTTTTTAAATTTATTATTAGATTTAATTTTTATTTTATACGTTTTTATATTTTTTGTAAAGGAGTTATATTTTTTTTTTTTTTTATTTTAATAGTTTAAATTAATTATTTTATAATTAATTTTATTTTGTTAATTGTTCTAATTTTTGTTTATATAATAAAATTTTATTTCCTTTTTGTGAATTATATATTGTATCAATTGATTTTCTGAAAGGTGAATTAATATCAGATTTTATATTTGAAAATATTAATTCTATTTTTTTATTTATATCTGAATTTGATTTATTTTCTTCTTTATAAATATCAACTAAAATTTCAATTAATTTTAGTAAATAATTCTCATTTAAACATTTATAATTTTGATTTATAATAAAATCACATAAAATATTATGTGCTTCTTCCATTTCAGTTTTATCAATTTTAATTGGTAAAAATTCAATCCATAAATTAATTAGATTTAAATCATTAATTTTCTTATATTGAATTCCTTTCCCAATTGCAGCAACTGCATTATCAATTGCTAAACAATCAGCTCTAAAATTATCTTTATCAGAACTATTTTGTATATTAAATAAAGAAATTGAATTTTTTAATGACATTAAAATATCATTTAAATTATTATTAATAATATTATCATTAGATATTTTTAAAAAAATTCCCAAACCATAATTTGCTGCTTGTCTTGTAGCAGCCTTTGAAAATTTAGAACATTTTTCAAGTATTTGTATTAAATATTTAATAACTTCATTAGAAAATTTATTTATATCACAATTTTCAAAAATATCATCAATTAATAAACAACATAATTTATAATTATTGGGATAATTTATTAATAAAGGATCTTGATTTTCACTATTATATAATGAAGGAAGAAATTTTGATATTAAATAATTTAAAAGAATTTCTTGATAATTTTTATTACTATATTTAAGAATACTTTCAAAAATTTCTATTATTTTTTCTTCATTTGTTTCTGAATCTTCAATTGCTTCATCATATAATTCAAACACTTCTTTATCACCAGAACTCATTGATGAATTAGAATTGTTTAAATTTTTTTCTTGAAGTTCATTATTTTTTCTATTTCTTTGATGAATATTTGCTTTTCTTTCATTTTCTATTAATTCATAATATTTTAATAATGCATTAAATAAATCATTTAATTCATTTTGATCTAATGTTTTTACTGAATTTTCTATTATTTTATTTATATTTGATATCATTCTTGTCCATACTTTTTTATTATATTCTCTTTCCATTAATTTAAATAATATGTTTATGAAATTTTTTGATTTTTCTTTTAGAAGTGAATTATTATTTTCAATGATATTTATTAAATTTGAATAAATTTCTGAAATTGTTCCTTTTAAATTTATTCCTTTTGTTATTTGAATTAATTTATTTATTAAGTTTTCAGTTTCTTCAAAATAAGGTAAATATTTTTCTTCTAAACTTTCAATAATAGTATTTAAAATATTTAAATTATCATTTAAATCATTTAAATATTCTTTATTTTCTTCTTCTTCTTCTTTTTTATCTTTTTCATTTTTATCACTTTCTTCAAATAAATTTTCTTCATTATTTTGTGGATTAAAAAGAGAATAGTCTAAAAGAGATAATATTGTTTTTATTAATTCAGGAATTAAATTTGGATATTTATTTTGAATATATGGAATTAATCTTTCAATTGATAATCTAATATCTTTTCTAATTAAAGAAATATCATTTTTTTCATTTTGAATAATTTCAATAATACATTTAATTAATGATGGAATTAAAGGAATAAATATATCTTCAACATAATGACCAAAAGTAGATAAAACTCTAATTAAATTAGGATAAATATTTTTTTTAATTTTTTGAGTATAAATCTTATCAAAATATTGTGCCAATATTTCAATAGTTGTTTTAGCATAAGGTTTACATATTTCATCAACTGTTTCTGATATTTCACAAATACAAATTAATATTTCTTTTTTTACCAAATCATTAACATTATCATTTTTATCTGAATTATTAAATAATTTAAATAAACATTCAAAAATATTTTGTAAAAAAGGAGAAATAATTTCTTTATCATCAATATAAGAAATAAAACTAATTAAAGCATTTAAAATTTGACATTTAACTCTAAATGTATTTTCATTTAAAAGACTATTTAAAAGTAAAGGAATAACATTATTACAATATTTTCTTTGAAAATCATCATTATAATTTGATGAAGCTTCATCAATACAATAAGCAGAAGAAAATCTTAATTTCATATTTTGACTTTGTAAAGTATTAAAAACAAAATTAAATATAGATTCAATTTTATTTATTTCTTTAATATAACAAATTAATTGACTTAAAGATAATAAACCAATATATTTATAATCATCATTACTATTTTGAATTAAAGATGTTATTAATTCACTTAATATAGGAGAAAATATTTCTGTTCCTAATACTTCATTTAATCTATCTATAATTGATAAAACATATCTTATATTATCTTCACTTATAATTGGAACATTTTTATATGTTTTATAATTTGATGATATATTTGACCAATCATTTTCATTTTCTTTATTTATTTTTTCAAAAGCATAATGATATAAATAATCAAGAAAAGTTTTTAATTGAGTATTAAAATCATTTTGAGATGATAATTCTTCTAAATTTTCATATAATGAAATTATTACTTCAAATGATAATTCTTTTATTCTTTCATAATTACCAATTGAAAATTTTTGATGAGAAACAATTTGATATGAACATTCTTTTATATCATTATAAAAAATTATAATATTTTCACTACTTAAATATTCAAACATATCTATTATAATTTGAAGCATTTTAATTAAATTTTCTTCGTTATTTTTAATAAAACATTTATATGTTGTTTGTAAAATATATTTAATAAATTTTTGAATAATTTCATTTTCCATTTTATCTTCAAAAGCAAACATTTCACTTATAAAATCAGAAGCTGTCATTTTCAAAGATAAATTAATATTATCATCATCATTTAAAGCATAAATATCATCCATTAATTTTAAAAATTTACTAAAATTATTTATAATATTTTCATCTAAAAAACCAACTGATTCACTTATTAATTTAAGTAATGATATTATAAATGGAAGTTGATTTTTATCATTTATATTATAATTTGTTATATTCATTGAAAAATTAACAAATTCATCCCATATTTCTTCAAAATCAATTGAAATGTGAATTATTTCAATAATTACACTTGATATTTTATTTCTTAAATTTTCATTTTGTTCATTTGTAAATAGCTTTAAAATTAAACTTTTAATTTCTCCTTTTTTATTATCATCAATTTTAACCCAAGAAATTTTACTATCAACTTCAATTATTTTTCTTAATAAAACCATAGATGATAATTTCATATTATAATTAGATGAATTATCAGAATATAATAAAAGGAATCCATAAATTGTATCACCTAAATTTTGATTTCTTAATATATTAAGTGCTTTTTCACTTTCATCTCTTAAATTTTTATCTGGACTTGAATAATTATTAACAATTTTTGAAAGTATTTGTAATATATTTGACATTAATACAAATATATAATTAATTTCAAATGATAAAAAAAAAATATTAAAAAATATATAAAAAATTTTTTAATAAAAAAAAATTTTTAAAGATTAAAAATATAAAATCAAAATAAAAATGTCTCAATTATTTTGTTGTCCAAAATGCAATCAAGAAATAATTATCAGGAAAATATATCCAAATTTCATAACAATATTAGAATATAAATGTTATTGTACAAAAGAATATCAAAAAATATCAGACAATGATTTAATTTCTAATTTTTCTTCTTCAATTGAATTTAATATTCCAGAAACACTTAAATTTAATAGATGTTGTCTTCATCAATTAGATCATATTGCTTATTGTAATTCATGTGATATTCCAATATGTCCTTTATGTGAAAATGAACATTTAAAACATAATGTTGAATTAATTATTGATTTTCCAAAAGAAGAAAAATTAATTAATGAATTTAAAGAAATAATAAATAAAGAATATGATGAAAGTGAAGAAATTAATAATAAATATTTTGATGATAATTCAAAAAATGAATATATTAAAAAGATTTTAAAAAAGAAATTAGATAAAATTAGTAATATTAATTCTACATTGTTTTTTATATTAAAACATTATTTTGATTTTAATAGTAAATTCAAACCAAAAATTTCATTAAATAATACACAAACAATAAAATATTTATATGATAATTATAAAGAAATTGGAAATTATTTTCTAACTTTAAATACATTAGAAAATAAAAATGAAGAAGATAAAAGAGTTAGAAAAAATGTGTTAAAAGTACAAGTATTACAAAAATATGAAACACAACAAATTAATAAAGCTATTTTTTTATCTAATGGATATTATTTAGTTACTAATAACCAAACAATTCAAATTCTTTCAAATAGTTTTGAAATTATATTAAATTATAAAAACACATCCAATATTTTAGATATCATTGAATTAAATGATTTTAATATACTTTTTAGTTGTAGTGAAGGAAATTTAAATTTGGGAAAAATTAATAATAATAAATTTGTTATTATTAATCAATTTGATAAAATAAAAGCAGATAATATTTTTCAATTACTTGATGAAAATATTATAACTTATGAAGGAGAAATTGGATGTTTAAATTTAAGAAATATTAATAATCTTAAACAATCTATATCTACTTATAATTTTGAAGATAAAACAAAAAGTACTTGTCATTTTTTAGAAGTATTAAATAAAAATTTATTGCTTGTAGCTTTGGAAAAAGAAATATTTATTTTTAATATATTAGATTCTAAATTAAATATTTTAAAAAAAATTGAAAGAGGTGAAAATTTTGGACAAAGTAATTTACATGTAATAGATGATAATAAAGTTGTTATTGGTAATAATAATGGTTCTGTTATGTTTATAAATATTGAGACATTTGAAACTGAAATTAAGAAATATTATGAAAGTGATACTGAATTAAATATTGTTTTTATTTATAGCTTTAATCCAAATAATCTATTTTATATTACATCATTAGGTTGTATTATTCAAATAAATTTAGAAAAAAATAAATTAATTTCAAAAAAAAAATATAATGAACCAACAATAATATCAAACTTTATTATACAAAATGGAAAAATTTTATGTATTTACAATAATAAAATATTAAAATTAATTAAAATTTAAAAAAAATTATAAAATTATTATTATATTATCATTACTAAATTATCCAATAAAAAAATAAAAATGAAAAAGAAAAATAAAGAAATAAAACCAACAAAAAAAACAACTTTTGCAGATACACCAACAATAATAATTCCATATGAAGTAGAAAGAAAAAAAGTTTATTCAAAAACAATAAAAATTCATAGAGCAAATACATTAAAAGTTAAATTTAATATGGCAATTAAAGACACAAATATAACAGAAGACACATTTACAATTCCAAATTTAGAAAATAACAAAACAATACCAAATAATAATAATGATTCAAATTATTTTTCTCAAAATTCAGAAAATTTATCATCAAGTAGAAAAATAAAAAAAAATCTTACAACAAAAAATGCAAAATATCAATTCCCAAATTTTAAAAGAAAATTTTCAGTAAATAATGAAATAATTCCAAAAATTTTTAATTTAAATACTGAAAATACTGAAAAAAGTCATAGAAAAAGTATTTTAACTCCTTTTGTACAAAAAAAATATTTTGATCATAATAGAAGAATATATGATCCATTAGAAGTTCCTCCTGAAGATGAAATATTTAATCATCATTTATTAAAACCAAAAGAAGAAAAAATTAAAAAAGAAAAAGAAAATTCTAATAGTAAAGATAAAAGAAATAATAGTAATAAACAAAAAACTCCTTATCAAACAATATCAGAAAAAATATTAGGTAAAATTTATAATAATAATCCAGTCATTGATAAAAAAGTTTTTTATTTAAAGAAAAAAAAAGCTAAGTTTTCATTAGGGAATTATCAAAAATTATTATTAAGAACTTGTGAACCAGGATTGTCAAAAGATTCAATTAAAAAATTGAATGGTGCTTTTAATAAATTAAGAAATTCTTGTAGACAAAAATTAGATAATGATTATAGATTTATTAAAGATATTGAAGATGAAGAAGAAAAAATTATTAATAGAATTAATACTTCAGGAAATGTTTATATGAATTTAATGTCAAAAAGTATTGATTTTAATAAGACTCACACAAATTTTGGAAATAATGAATTAACTCTTCCTAAAATTAAATTTAGAAAAGTTATGAATAAAAAAAAATATCAAAAATATTTAAATTGAGTTTTTAATTTAATGTGTTTAGAAATATGATTGTATATGTTTTTATTATTTTTTTAGGATATTATTTATTTATTTATATTATATTTTTGTAAAAAATAAAATATAACTTTTATTGTAAAAATTAAATTTTTTTAATTATGTCTAATATATACAATAATAATGAAAATAATATTTATAATAATTCACTTCCTTTACCAAAAAAAGCAGAAGAATTACCTGAAGAAGCAAAAGAAATATTAAATTGTATTTATACAGTTTTTGAAAAAGAAAAATTAGATCCAATATTAACTGTATTTAAATCTGATCCAATGTTATATCAATTTTATCATAAAAGAATATTTGAAATAATAATAGAATATTTAACAAGTGAACAACAAAAAAAAATTTCTTATTTAGAAAGTGAAAATATTAAATTATCAAATACAATTCAAGTTTTAAATGATAAATTAAATCAAGCTGATTTTATTTCTTCTGATATTTCAAATGAAAAAAATCAATTAATACAAACTTTAAATGCTTTAAATGAAGAAATTAAGATTAAAAATGATGAAAATAATAAATTAATTTCTCAATTACAAGAAATAACTCAAGATTTAAATAATAAAAATGAACAAATTAATTTTTTTAAAGAAAGTTTAAATGGAATTAAAATAAAACAAGAAGAAATGAATTCATCTTTAAATAATGTTTTAATAGAAAATGTCGAATTAAAAAAAGAAATTAAAAATAAAGGAATTGAAAACGATGAATTAAAAAATCAAATTGAATTAATTAGAAAAGATTATGAAAATAAAAATAATGAATTAGAACAACATTTTAATAAATTAAAAAATGAAAATGATAATAATTTAAAAATTAAAATTCAAGCTTTAAAAAATAAATTAAGAGAAAAAATTGATATAATTGACAAAATGAAACAACAACAAGAAAAAGAAATAAAAAATATAAATGACAAAGACACAAGTGATGTATTTAATTAAAGAATTTTTTTTTAAATAAAATAAAATATAAATAAAAAAATAAAATTAAAAAAAAAATAAAAAAAAAAATAAAAAAAATTATTAATTTGTAAAATAAAAACCAAAAAGTATCTAAATATTATTATCAATAAACCAGAAAAAAATAATTTAATTTATTATATAAGAATAATAAAATCAAAAAATATAAAAAAACGTTCGCCCAAATAAAATGAATTCACCAAAAGCATCATCAACATCATCATCTTGTTTATCACTTTCAACAGATTCAACAAAAGTTTTTTGTTTTATATGTGGATTAACAATTAATACAAAATCATTCAATGCACATTATATTGAATGTAAAAATTGTTATGAAAGAAGTAAAATTTCAGAAATAAAACCATTAGAAGAACCTTTAAATTTTAAATATTTTCTTTTAGATATTGAAAATGATGAAATTGATAATGAATCAATTTCAAATTTTAATGAAGAATTTAAGTATTTGTATTCAAATAGAAGATGTAAAATTTGTCATATTTGTGATAAAAATATGACACTTGAAGAATATTTCGATCATAATCAAGAATTTCATGGTCAAAATTTAAATAATGAAAGAAATAAAAGAAAAGCTGTTAGTCATAAATCTCCAAAGATAATTTTAAAATTATTAAAAGATTTAGCAATTGAAGAGGTTTCATTATCTCAATCATTTCAAATTTCTAAATCTTAAATCAATCAATTTTTTTTATTAATTATGTTTTTTGTTTATCTATAATTTTTTTATGTAGCTTTTAGATTTCAAATAATTTTTATGTAATAGTGTAATTATTTTGTATATAAAATAATTTGGTTTTCTCTGATTAAAATTAAATAGTTATAAAATTAGTTTTATTTATATTCATTATTATTTGTAGTGAATTATATATATTTAAATTTTAAGCAAAACATTTTTGGTTTTTTTTTAATTATTATTAATTTTAAAATTAATATAAATTAAAAGTAAAAAAGTTTATGAATAAAGGAAAAAAGTTTATGAATCAACATGATTCAAAAAAAAACTCAAAAAAAAAAAAAAAGCCTGAAGGAATATTTTATGATAATAAATTTATTTATATTACTTTAGGAATATCATTTTTTTTATTTTTAATAAATCATTTCCAACTCTTATTTTCATATATAATAACTTTAATAATTCCAATATTTTTATCAATGAAAGATTATTTTTCAAATGATGAAGACTGTTTTAAAACATGGGTTTCATATTTTATTGCATTTATAATATTTTTTATCTTAGATATTTTTCATAAATTTTTCATTGAATTTTTACCTTTTTATTTTTTTTTAAGAACCACTATTTTAATTTTTTTATATCATCCTTTATATAAAGGTTCATTAAAATTTTATGATGATATTTTTATAGAAATATTTCGATTAGCTGGTTTTTTTAAAATTAAATTTTCTTTAGAAAATTCAATGCTTTATGAATTAGAAGAAAAATTAAATTTAAATAAAAATAAAAAAGTTCAATAAAAATAAATTAAAATAAATAACCTAATAAATTATCTAATTAATAATTATTTAAATAATTAAATTATTTGAAATTCACATATTTTAATTTCTCCATCTTCATTTCCAAAAGCAAAATTTCTTTTATTAACAATTTCCAAAGCAGAAGAAAAATAATTTTTATTATTTTTTTTATCATTATTTCCAGAAATTAAAGTCCATTCATTAAAAATAAATAAACAAAGTGGTAATTTACAAGAAATAGAATTTAAAATTTCAAAATTATTAACAGATATTATTTTAATTAATCCTGGAAAACAACCAATTGCAATTTGATTATAATTAATTTGAACTAAACAATCTTTTCTAACACAATAAATATCATCAATTGAATGAATTTGTTTCATACTTTCTAAATCCCAAAATTTTAAAGTTTTATCTTGAGAAGCAGAAACTAAATAATTATTTTCTTTAATTTCTAAAATTGAACTAATAACATTTTTATGTCCTGTTAAAGTAAAAAGTTCTTTTTTACTTTTATTAATATCATATATTTTAATAGTATGATCCATACAACCAGTTGCAATATAATTATTAAATTTCATTTGTATTATTTTTGTAAAGAAACCATATCCATAAATTTCTCCAATTTTTCGAAATGAATTTTCTTCAATATTAAATATTTTAAAATTTGAATCAGATAAATTACCATATGATGCTAATAAGTTACCTGAATATGTTAAACATAAATCTCTTACTCCATTTGAATAATTATCAATTGTAAAATCAATTTGATAATCTTTATTTGGATTTATTATAAATATTTTACTATCTAAAGAACTTGCTGCTATTCTATTATCTTTTAATAATATTAAAGAATTTATTGGTTCTATACATACTTTCATTTGTTTTATTGGATATAAGTAACTTGTGTTTATTTCTTTTTTTATTATTGTATAATTATTAAAGTAATATAATGATTTATTTGTTATTTCATCAAGTGTACTTGAATTAAAATTTAATTCTAAAGTTTTGAAATTAAAATCACAATTAAATTTAATATTTTTTATTACATTGAAATTAATATTATTTTTAAATGATGAATAATCTAATAACAATTGTTTAATTAAATTATATAATTTTTTATTTTTAGCTTCATTTTCTTTAAAAGCATTTTCAATTAATTTAATTTTTTCTTTAAAAACTTTTATAATATCATTTTTTATTTTTTCATTATAATCCATAATTTCTTTAATTTTCCCTAAATATGAAAATAAATTAAAATAATTATCTTCATCGATTTTCAATCTTTCAAAACTTTTAATATTATGTTCAAAATGTTCAAATTTACATATATTACAATAACATGTTTTACAAGATTTACATAATCCAATTAATTTTTCACTATCTTTTGGGCATAAATTATCAATATCATTAATTTTCATAGTTTTATGATTTGATTGAAATTCTTTATGACTAACAATACAATTTTTACATAAATATTTTTTACATAAATTACAATATTCACTAGCATAAATTATATTATTATCATTATCATGATGAATTAAAGAAGAACAGGGAATATTTGATAAAGATAATTGAAATAAATATTTTTCATAATCATTTAAATCAAAATTTTTTTGTCCACAATCACATTTTATACAAACTGTTATTTCTTTATTTGTTGGAATAATTTCAATAGAAGGAATTTTATAACATTTATCACATCTAAATTGAGAAATATCTTTTATATTATTTGTTACTTTTGGTTTTTCAAATATTGATTGTGGGGTTTCTCCATTAAATTCTTCTTTTTTATCTGAATTATTTTCTAAATTTTGAAATATTGAAAATGGGTCTGGTGCATCTGAATTATTTTCATTATTTTTTTCCATTTTTTATATTTTATAATAATATGTTTATACAATTTAAAAAAATGATATTTTAGATTTATTAAAAATGGATAAGAACAATTTTTCTAAAATTCATAATATTCAGTCAGTGAAAAATATATTAAAAACAAAAGATAAAAGAATAGTTACTTTTAAAAAAAATTTAAAATTTAAATCTAAAAATTATAATTTACCAAAATTAAAAAGTGAATTATTTACTACAACATTAATGACGAAAAGTAATAGTAATAAAAAAAGAAATAATTTTTTAACTTCAAGTAATTTAAGTTTATCTGATAATGAAACATTTAATATAAATTCAAAAGATTATTTATATAAACATAGAAATATAAGAAAAAGAATTTTAACAAATCCAAATTTATCTCCAATTGATTCAAAAGAACAATTATTAACTTTACATAATAGTGATAATGGTGAAAAAAAAAATAATAAAATTTTTTATAGTGTTAATACAAGTGATAATATAAATAATAATTCAAAAGATCTATTTTTAAATAAAAGTAGTAGAAGTTTGAATAATACAAATTCAAAAAATTCAACTATTATTATAAAAAAGAAAAGTATGAAAAAGAAGAATATTGGGGAGAAAAATAATACAATAATAAATATTTTTAATACTTCTCTTAATAATACACCTAATATTTATTTTTTCAGTCCAATGATTACAGAATCAAATTCTAGAAAAGATGAGATTATAGATAATAATAATTTATTTAATATTAAAAGAAATGACACTTTATTTTCTCCTATTAAAACAAAAAGAACAAGAAAAATGCTAACTTTAAATATGAATATGTTTCGTAAATTAAAAAATTTTAATATTAAAATGAAAAATAAAAAACAAAAAAAACCATTACAAAAAAAGAATTCGTTTGATGAATTAAAAATAGAAAAAATTAAGAATAATATAATGAAGAAAATTAATTTCAATACAAATAAAGATATATTTAATTATAGTGATGGGAATGATGAAAAGATTATATATTTTTTAACAAAAAAACAAAAATTAAAAAGTTTAAATACTATAAATGAGACTAAAAATTGTTTAAATTTTAATTCATTAAGTTCTATAAAAAATTCTGAAAATGAAAACAGTTTATCAAATATTGAATCTTATAAAAATTTTGATTTTGTTTTCATTGAAGAAAAAAGAAGAAAATTAGAAGAAAAATTACTTAAAAATTTTGGAATAAATGATTCTGTGAAATTTGAAAAAGATTTATTAGAAAAAAAAAATAATTTTATAAATCAAATTTTTAATGAAAAATATGATAAAATAAGTAATAAAATAGAATCTCAAATGAATCATAGGTTTTCAATAGTTAATTTTGATTTGAAAAAATTTAATAGTAAAGAAAAAATATACATATTAAATAGTAGAGGACATTATTTATTAAAAGTTGAAAAATATAGTTTAACATTAATGTATAGAGCATCTTTAAACATAAAATATAATCTCAATAAATATGGAGCCAAGGAATTAATTGATAAATATTTTGAAAATGAAACTTATAATTTATTAAAAGAAAATTATTTAAAAACAAATGATTCAGAATTAATATCAATGATAAAAGATTTTAATTCCGAAATGAAAATAGAAAAACAATTGAATGAAAACAAAAAATTTATATCAAAAAATACTAATTATATATATATTTTAATTAAATTTATAATGAATGACATTCAAGATGGTATTTTTAGACCATCTATTTGTCAAAAAAGAATTAGTATTTTTATAAAAAAAAATAACAAATTTTTTAAAACAATAAGTCCAATGAGAAAAGACATTATATTAAGAAGAAAAAGTGCATTAAAAAGTATTGCAATATCAAAGAATATAATAGAAAAAATGAGTTTATTTAAAAGAACATTGACAAAAAAAAAATTCAAAAAAAATAATCGTTTTGGTTCAAAATTTATTTTAAAAACTGAATATTTTATTAGGAAAGGTGAAAAAAATATAAATGATCAATTATTTTATATAAGAAATTTAAAATTAAGACCATCAATTAAAATACAAAATATACAATTTAATATAGAAGATCCAAGAGAAGCAATTAGAAAAAATAAAAATATGACAAAAGAAGGATTAATATTTAGAACAGAAGAAATAAAAGCAGAAATGAAAAAGAATTTAAAAACAATTGAAGAAATATTATTTTTTTTAATAAAAGAAAATAATTTTAGAGAATTTATTGATATATTAGAAAAATATCATGTACCAATTGAATCAAAAAATAATAAAGGAAGCACATTTTTACTTTATAGTGCTCAATGTAATAATATTAATTTTGTTACTTATTTATTAGAAAAAGGAGCAAATATTAATGCTCAAGATAATATTTTAAATACTGCTTTACATTATGCTTTATCTGATAATAATTTTGATTTAGCTGATATGCTTTTAAGAAATGGTGCTAATGAAAGATTACTTAATAATAATGGGTTAACTCCTTGGCAAATGATGAGTAAATAATATATTTTATTTGTTTTATTTATTTTTATATATTTTATTATTGTAGATGGTTTTTTTATGTATTTGAATATATTGTATTTTAATATGAATAGATTGGGTTTTTTTTTCTTTAAAATATAAAAAAATTTATTTTATTTTTTTTAAATTTAATAGAAGGAATGATAAAAAATAAATTAATAAATAATAATAAAAACTAAGATTCAACTAAAAAATAAATTTTATATTTTAAAACAACTACTGAATAGTAATAATTTTTCCATTATTTTCATAAAATGAGACAAAATTTAAAGCATGATATTGATATAATTGAATATATTCTTCATCCTCACCCTCCCTCCTTAAATTTTCCAAATCTTTCTTTAATAAATCACTATTAAAATACTCAATTAAAATTTTCCGATAAGAACACTTTAATAAAATATTAATTCCACTCTTTTGAGAAATTAAAGGATTATTTTTTAAATAACTAATAACCTTTTTATTAGTTGCTAATTTTTCTTTATCTGGTTGTTTTCCTCCAAAATCATATAAATATAATTCTTCTAAGGATAAATTTAATATTTTTTTATTTGGTTCTATTGTGACATCACTTATAAAAATTTGAGGTAAATAATCAAATAACATTTTACTATTATTATTACTTAATTTTAAATTTAATAATTTTTTTATATTTTTATGTGTCCTTGATTTTATTTTTTTTCTTATTCCATCTGGTTTATATTTTCTTTTTTTTTTCAATTTTATTTTTTTATCTTTTTTTTTTTTAATATTATTTGTTTTATTATTATAATCATCTATGCTAGTTATAGATTTTTCAGTTTGATTTGAAGTTGTAATATTTTCAATATTATTAACATTATTTTTTTCAATTGTTAAAGGGGCAGCTTGAGAAGTATTTAATACATTATTTATCATTGAAACAATTTCTTGTTCATTTTTTACATCAATTGGACATTCCATTAATAAATTATTTTCATTATTTTTATTATCAATAATTGGTGTATTAATACTATCATCAAATATACAATATGATTTTTTATCAATATCATTATTATCATCTATATCAATATTTCCAGGAGTTTCATAATAAAAAGAATTATCTTTTTCATTTAAATTTATATTTTGATTATTATTATTTGAATAATTTATTGCTACATTTTGTGGACATCCCATATTCATTTCTTTTGATTCAAAATGAGAAATATTATCAAAAGTAGAATTTAAATTTGCAATTTTAGGTGCTTGTTCTTTATCATTTAAATCATAATTTAATGGTAATGGGACTGTATTATTTTCATTTGAATCTTTATGAAAAATACTTAAATCTTTTTTATCAAATTCAAAATTTTCATGAATATTAATTTTATCTAAAAAATTATTTTCAATTATATTTAAATTAAAATTTGTATCATTTAATTCATTTTTGTAAAAAAAATCTGAATTTGGTGTATCAATAAAATCATCATTTAATTCTTTATTAAAAGAATATTCATGTTCTGAATTAAAATATGTTGAAGGTGCATTATTTTGAGAATACATTTTTATATTATAAACAAAGTTATTTTTTTATTTTTCTATTAAACTAATTAATAAAAAAAATAAATATGTTTAATTCTTTTATTAAATTATTTTTTAAAATTTATACTTTCATTTTTCTTTTTTAATTTTATTATTTTTCTTAAATTTTTCATTGGGGATTGGGGATTGGGGATTGGGGATTGGGGATTGGGGATTGGGGATTGGG